>OX336379.1:8583689-8878895 GCA_946902895.1 Fragum fragum | reverse complement strand
TTTGGGGGTAAAATGGCGGATTTCGCTGTAGTTGCGAATTTGGATTTGGACCTAGCTCAGTCCCTATGGAACCGATTGAGCTCAAACTTGGTATAGAGGTAGGCATTCGAAGTCCCTACGCGCATGCAAAAAAATGGAGCCGCGGCTGCCATAGGGCCGGAGAAAAGTTCGATCCTAGAATTGGGTCAAAAACATATACACAAAGAGCAGGTTGGGTTTGGACCTTGCTCCGTCCCTATGGCTCCGATTGAGCTCAAACTTGGTACTGAGGTAGCCATTTGAGGTCCCTACAGGCATGCAAAAAATCGGAGCCCCATACGCCATAGGGCCGGAAAAAGTTCGATCCTAATTTGGGGTAAAATGGCGGATTTCGCTGTAGTTGCGAATTTGGGTTTGGACCTAGCTCCGCCCCTATGGAACCGATTGAGCTCAAACTTGGTATGGAGGTAGGCATTCGAGGTCCCTACGCGCATGCAAAAAATTGGAGCCACGGCTGCCATAGGGCCGGAGAAAACTTCGATCCTAGATTTAGGTCAAATGCAAATACACAAAGAGCAGGTTGGGTTTGGACCTTGCTCCGCCCCTATGGCTCCGATTGAGCTCAAATTTGGTACTGAGGTAGCCATTTGAGGTCCCTACAGGCATGCAAAAAATTGGAGCCAAAGCTGCCATAGGGCCGGAAAAAAGTTCGATCCTAATTGGGGGTAAAATGGCGGATTTCGCTGTAGTTGCGAATTTGGGTTTGGACCTAGCTCCGCCCCTATGGAACCGATTGAGCCCAACCTTGATTTGGAGGTAGGCATTCGAGGTCCCTACGCGCATGCAAAAAATTGGAGCCGCGGCTGCAATAGGGCCGGAGAAAAGATCGATCCTAGAATTAGGTCAAATCATATACACAAAGAGAAGGTTGGGTTTGGACCTTGCTCCGTCCCTATGGCTCCGATTGAGCTCAAACTTGGTATTGAGGTAGCCATTTGAGGTCCCTACAGGCATGCAAAAATTCGGAGCCCCATACGCCATAGGGCCGGAAAAAGTTCGATCCTAATTTGGGGTAAAATGGCGGATTTCGCTGTAGTTGCGAATTTGGGTTTGGACCTAGCTCCGCCCCTATGGAACCGATTGAGCTCAAACTTGGTATGGAGGTAGGCATTCGAGGTCCCTACGCGCATGCAAAAAATTGGAGCCACGGCTGCCATAGAGCCGGAGAAAACTTCGATCCTAGATTTAGGTCAAATGCAAATACACAAAGAGCAGGTTGGGTTTGGACCTTGCTCCGCCCCTATGGCTCCGATTGAGCTCAAATTTGGTACTGAGGTAGCCATTTGAGGTCCCTACAGGCATGCAAAAAATTGGAGCCAAAGCTGCCATAGGGCCGGAAAAAAGTTCGATCCTAATTGGGGGTAAAATGGCGGATTTCGCTGTAGTTGCGAATTTGGGTTTGGACCTAGCTCCGCCCCTATGGAACCGATTGAGCCCAACCTTGATTTGGAGGTAGGCATTCGAGGTCCCTACGCGCATGCAAAAAATTGGAGCCGTTGCTGCCATAGGGCCGGAAAAAAGTTCGATTTTAGAATTGGGTCAAACGCATATACACAAAGAGCAGGCTGGGTTTGGAACTTGCTCCGCCCCGATGGCTCCGATTGAGCTCAAACTTGTTACTGAGGTAGCCATTTTGGGTCCCTACAGGCATGCAAAAAATCGGAGCCCCATACGCCATAGGGCCGGAAAAAGTTCGATCCTAATTTGGGGTAAAATGGCGGATTTCGCTGTAGTTGCGAATTTGGGTTTGGACCTAGCTCCGCCCCTATGGAACCGATTGAGCTCAAACTTGGTATGGAGGTAGGCATTCGAGGTCCCTACGCGCATGCAAAAAATCGGAGCCGCGGCTGCCATAGGGCCGGAGAAAAGTTCGATCCTAGAATTGGGTCAAATGCATATACACAAAGAGCAGGTTCGGTTTGGACCATGCTCCGCCCCTATGGCTCCGATTGAGCTCAAACTTGGTACTGAGGTAGCAATTTGAGGTCCCTACAGGCATGCAAAAAATCGGAGCCCCAGCTGCCATAGGGCCGGAAAAAAGTTCGATCCTAATTTGGGGGTAAAATGGCGGATTTCGCTGTAGTTGCGAATTTGGATTTGGACCTAGCTCAGTCCCTATGGAACCGATTGAGCTCAAACTTGGTATGGAGGTAGGCATTCGAGGTCCCTACGCGCATGCAAAAAAATGGAGCCACGGCTGCCATAGGGCCGGAGAAAAGTTCGATCCTAGAATTGGGTCAAATGCATATACACAAAGAGCAGGTTGGGTTTGGACCTTGCTCCGTCCCTATGGCTCCGATTGAGCTTAAACTTGGTACTGAGGTAGCCATTTGAGGTCCCTACAGGCATGCAAAAAATCGGAGCCCCATACGCCATAGGGCCGGAAAAAAGTTCGATCCTAATTGGGGGTAAAATAGCGGATTTCGCTGTAGTTGCGAATTTCGGTTTGGACCTAGCTCCACCCTTATGGAACCGATTGAGCTCAAACTTGGTATGGAGGTAGGCATTCGAGGTCTCTACGCGCATGCAAAAAATTGGAGCCGCGGCTGCCATAGGGCCGGAGAAAAGTTTGCTCCTAGAATTGGATCAAATGCATAAACACAAAGAGCAGGTTGGGTTTGGACCTTGCTCCGCCCCTATGGCTCCGATTGAGCTCAAATTTGGTACTGAGGTAGCCATTTGAGGTCCCTACAGGCATGCAAACAATCGGAGCCCCAGCTGCCATAGGGCCGGAAAATAGTTCGATCCTAATTGGGGGTAAAATGGCGGATTTCGCTGTAGTTGCGAATTTGGGTTTGGACATAGCTCCGCCCCTATGGATCCGATTTAGCTCAAACTTGGTATGGAGGTAGGCATTCGAGGTCCCTACGCGCAAGCAAAAAATTGGAGCCGATGCTGCCATAGGGCCGGAGAAAAGTTCGATCCTAGAATTGGGTCAAATGCATATACACAAAGAGCAGATTGGGTTTAGACCTTGCTCCGCCCCTACGGCTCCGATTGAGCTCAAACTTGGTACTGAGGTAGCAATTTGAGGTCCCTACAGGCATGCAAACAATCGGAGCCCCAGCTGCCATAGGGCCGGAAAAAAGTTCGATCCTAATTGGGGGTCAAATAGCGAATTTCGCTGTAGTTGCGAATTTGGGTTTGGACCTTGCTCCACCCCTATGGAACCGATTGAGCTCAAACTTGGTATGGAGGTAGGCATTCGAGGTCCCTACGCGCATGCAAAAAATTTAAGCCGCGGCTGCCATAGGTCCGGAGAAAAGTTTGATCCTAGAATTAGGTCAAATGCATATACACAAAGAGCAGGTTGGGTTTGGACCTAGCTCCGCCCCTACGGCTCCGATCGAGCTCAAACTTGGTACTGAGGTAGCCATTTCAGGTCCCTACTAGCATGCAAACAATCGGAGCCCCAGCTGCCATAGGGCCGGAAAAAAGTTCGATCCAAATTGGGGTCAAAATGGCGGATTTCGCTGTAGTTGCGAATTTGGGTTTAGACCTAGCTCCGCGCCTATGGAACTGATTGAGCTCAAACTTGGTATGGAGGTAGGCATTCGAGGTCCCTACTCGCATGCAAAAAATTGTAGCCGCGGCTGCCATAGGGCCGGAAAAAAGTTCGATCCTAATTGGGGGTACAATGGCGGATTTCGCTGTAGTTGCCAATTTGGGTTTGGACCTAGATCAACCCCTATGGAACCGATTGAGCTCAAACTTGGTATGGAGGTAGGCATTCGAGGTCCCTACGCGCATGCAAAAATTGGAGCCGCGGCTGCCATAGGGCCGGAGAAAAATTCGATCCTAGATTTGGGTTAAATGCATATACACAAAGAGCAGGTTGGGTTTGGACCTTGCTCCGCCCGTATGGCTCCGATTGAGCTCAAATTTGGTACTAAGGTATCCATTTGAGGTCCCTACAGGCATGCAAAAAATCGGAGCCCCAGCTGCCATAGGGAAGGAAAACACTTCGATCTAAATTGGGGTAAAATGGCGGATTTCGCTGTAGTTGCGAATTTGGGTTTGGACCTAGCTCCGCTCCTATGGAACCGATTGAGCTCTAACTTAGAAGGGAGGTAGGCTTTCGAGGTCCCTACGCGCATGCAAAAAAATGGAGCCGCAGCTGCCATGGGGCCGGAGAAAAGTTCGATCCTAGAATTGGGTCAAATGCATATACACAAAGACCAGGTTGGGTTTGGACCTTGCTCCGCACCTATGGCTCCGATTGAGCTCAAACTTGGTACTGAGGTAGCCATTTTAGGTCCCTACAGGCATGCAAAAAATCGGAGCCCCAGCTGCCATAGGGCCGGAAAAAAGTTCGATCCTAATTGGGGGTAAAGGGTGGATTTCGCTGTAGTTGCGAATTTGGGTTTGGACCTAGCTCCGCCCCTATGGAACCGCTTAAGCTAAAACTTGGTATGGAGCTTGGCCTTCGAGGTCCCTACGCACATGCAAAAAATTGGAGCCGCGGCTGCCATAGGGCCGGAGAAAAGTTCGATCCTAGAATTGGGTCAAATGCATATACACAAAGACCAGGTTGGGTTTGGACCTTGCTACGCCCCTATGGCTCCGATTGAGCTCAAACTGGGTACTGAGGTAGCCATTTGAGGTCCCTAAGCGCATGCAAAAAATCGGAGCCCAAGCTGCCATAGGGCCGTTAGAAAGTTCGATCCAAATAGGGTGTGAAATGGCGGATTTCGCTATAAATGCGAATTTGGGTATAGACCTACCTCCGCCCATATGGAACTGATTGAGCTCAAACTTGGTATGGAGGTAGGCATTCGAGATCCCTACGCGCATGCAAAAAATCGGAGCCCCAGCTGCCATAGGGCCGGAAAAAAGTTCGATCCTAATTTTGGGTAAAATGGCGGATTTAAATGTAGTTGCGAATTTCGGTTTGGACATAGCTCAGCCCTTATGGAACCGATTGAGCTCAAACTTGGTATGGATGTAGGCATTCGAGGTCCCTACGCGCATGCAAAAAGTTGGAGCCGCGGCTGCCATAGGGCCGGAGAAAAGTTCGATCCTAGAATTTGGTCAAATGCATATACACAAAGACCAGGTTGGGTTTGGACCTTGATCCGCCCCTACGGTTCCGATTGAGCTCAAACTTGATACTGAGGTAACCATCTGAGTTCCCTACAGGCATGCAAAAAATTGGAGCCCCAGCTGTCATAGGGCCGGAAAAAAGTTCGATCCAAATTGGGGGTAAAATGGCGGATTTCGCTGTAATTGCGAATTTTGGTTTAGACCAAGCTCCGCCCTATGGAACCGATTGAGCTCAAACTTGGCTTGGAGGTAGGCATTTGACTTCCCTACGCGCATGCAAAAAATTGGAGCCGATGCTGCCATAGGGCCGGAGAAAAGTTCGATTCTAGAATTGGGTCAAATGCATATACACAAAGACCAGGTTGGGTTTGGACCTTGCTCCGCCCCTATGGCTCCGATCGAGCTCAAACTTGGTACTGAGGTAGCCATTTGAGGTCCCTACAGGCATGCAAAAAATCGGAGCCCCAGCTGCCATAGGGCCGGTAAAAAGTTCGATCAAAATAGGGTGTAAAATGGCGGATTTCGCTGTAATTGCCAATTTGGGTTTAGACCTAGCTCCGCCCCTATGGAACCGAATGAGCTCAAACTTGGTATGGAGGTAGGCATTCGAGGTCCCTACGCGCATGCAAAAAATTGGAGCCGCGGCTGCCATAGGGCCGGAGAAAAATTCGATCCTAGAATTGGGTCAAATGCATATACACAAAGAGCAGGTTAGGTTCGGACCTTGCTCCGCCCCTATGGCTCCGATTGAGCTCAAACTTGGTACTGAGGTGGCCATTTGAGTTCCCTACAGGCATGCAAAAAATCGGAGCCCCAGCTGCCATAGGGCCGGTAAAAAGTTCGATCAAAATAGGGTGTAAAATGGCGGATTTCGCTGTAATTGCGAATATGGGTTTGGACCTCGCTCCGCCCTATATAACCGATTGAGCTCAAACTTGGCTTGGAGGTAGGCATTTGACTTCCCTACGCGCATGCAAAAAATTGGAGCCGCGGCTGCCATAGGGCCGGAGAAAAGTTCGATTCTAGAATTGGGTCAAATGCATATACACAAAGACCAGGTTGGGTTTGGACCTTGCTCCGCCCCTATGGCTCCGATCGAGCTCAAACTTGGTACTGAGGTAGCCATTTGAGGTCCCTACAGGCATGCAAAAAATCGGAGCGACAGCTGCCATAGGGCCGGTAAAAAGTTCGATCAAAATAGGGTGTAAAATGGCGGATTTCGCTGTAATTGCCAATTTGGGTTTAGACCTAGCTCCGCCCCTATGGAACCGAATGAGCTCAAACTTGGTATGGAGGTAGGCATTCGAGGTCCCTACGCGCATGCAAAAAATTGGAGCCGCGGCTGCCATAGGGCCGGAGAAAAATTCGATCCTAGAATTGGGTCAAATGCATATACACAAAGAGCAGGTTAGGTTCGGACCTTGCTCCGCCCCTATGGCTCCGATTGAGCTCAAACTTGGTACTGAGGTGGCCATTTGAGGTCCCTACAGGCATGCAAAAAATCGGAGCCCCAGCTGCCATAGGGCCGGTAAAAAGTTCGATCAAAATAGGGTGTAAAATGGCGGATTTCGCAGTAATTGCGAATTTGGGTTTGGACCTAGCTCAGCCCCTATGGAACCGATTGAGCTCAAACTTGGTATGGAGGTAGGCATTCGAGGTCCCTAAGCGCATGCAAATAATTGGAGCCGCGGCTGCCATAGGGCCGGAGAAAAGTTCGATCCTAGAATGAGGTCAAATGCATATACACAAAGAGCAGGTTGGGTTTGGACCTTGCTCCGCCCCTATGGCTCCGATCGAGCTCAAACTTGGTACTGAGGTAGCCATTTGAGGTCCCTACAGGCATGCAAAAAATCGGAGTCCCAGCTGCCATAGGGCCGGAAAAAAGTTCGATCCAAATTGGGGGTTAAATGGCGGATTTCACTGTTATTGCGAATTTGGGTTTAGACCTAGCTCCGCCCCTATGGAACCGATTGAGCTCAAACTTGGTATGGAGGTAGGCATTCGAGGTCCCTACGCGCATGCAAAGAATTGGAGCCGCGGCTGCCATAGGGCAGGAGAAAAGTTCGATCCTAGAATTTAATCAAATGCATATACACAAAGAGCAGGTTGGGTATGGACCTTGCTCCGCCCCGATGGCTCCGATTGAGCTCAAACTTGGTACTGAGGTAGCCATTTGAGGTCCCTACAGGCATGCAAAAAATCGGAGCCCCAGCTGCCATAGGGCCGGAAAAAAGTTCGATCCTAATTGGGGGTAAAATGGCGGATTTCGCTGTAGTTGCGAATTTGGGTTTGGACCTAGCTCCGCCCCTATGGAACCAATTGAGCTCAAACTTGGTATGGAGGTAGGCATTCGAGGTCCCTACGCGCATGCAAAAAATTTAAGCCGCGGCTGCAATAGGGCCGGAGAAAAGTTCGATCCTAGAATTGGGTCAAATGCATATACACAATGACCAGGTTGTTTTAGGACCATGCTCCGCCCATATGGCTCCGATTGAGCTCAAACTTGGTACTGAGGTAGCCATTTGAGGTCCCTACGGGCATGCAAAAAATCGGAGCCCCAGCTGTCATAGGGCCGGAAAAAAGTTCGATCCTTATAGGGGTAAAATGGCGGATTTCGCTGTAGTTGCGAATTTGGGTTTGGACCTAGCTCCACCCCTATGGAACCGATTGAGCTCAAACTTGGTATGGAGGTAGGCATTCGAGGTCCCTACGCGCATGCAAAAAATTGGAGCCGCGGCTGCCATAGGGCCGGAGAAAAGTTCGATAGTAGAATTGGGCAAAATGCATATACACAAAGAGCAGGTTGGGTTTGGACCTTGCTCCGCCCCTATGGCTCCGATTGAGCTCAAACTTGGTACTGAGGTAGCCATTTGAGGTCCCTACAGGCATGCAAAAAATCGGAGCCCAAGCTGCCATAGGGCCGGAAAAAAATTCGATCCTAATTGGGGATAAAATGGCGGATTTCGCTGTAGTTGCGAATTTGGGTTTGGACCTAGCTCCGCCCCTATGGGACCGATTGAGCTCAAACTTGGTATGGAGGTAGGCATTCGAGGTCCCTCCGCGCATGCAAAAAATTTGAGCCGCGGCTGCCATAGGGCCGGAGAAAAGTTCGATTTTAGAATTGTGTCAAATGCATATACACAAAGAGCAGGTTGGGCTTGGACCTTGCTCCGCATTTATGGCTCCGATCGAGCTCAAACTTGGTACTGAGGTAGCCATTTGAGGTCCCTACAGGCATGCAAAAAATCGGAACCCCAGCTGCCATAGGGCCGGTAAAAAGTTCGATCAAAATAGGGTGTAAAATGGCGGATTTCGCTGTAGTTGCGAATTTGGGTTTGGACCAAGCTCCGCCCCTATGGAACCGATTGAGCTCAAACTTGGTATGGAGGTAGGCATTCGAGGTCCCTACGCGCATGCAAATAATTGGAGCCGCGGCTGCCATAGGGCAGGAGAAAAGTTCGATCCTAGAATTTTATCAAATGCATATACACAAATAGCAGGTTGGGTATGGACCTTGCTCAACCCCTATTGCCCCGATTGAGCTCAAACTTGGAACTGAGGTAGCCATTTGAGGTCCCTACAGGCATGCAAAAAATCGGAGCCCCACCTGCCATAGGGCCGGAAAAAAGTTCGATCCTAATTGGGGGTAAAATGGTGGATTTCGCTGTAGTTGCGAATTTGGGTTTGGACCTAGCTCCGCCCCTATGGAACCGATTGAGCTCAAACTTGGTATGGAGGTAGGCATTCGAGGTCCCTACGCGCATGCAAAAAATTTAAGCCGCGGCTGCCATAGGGCCGGAGAAAAGTTCGATAGTAGAATTGAGTCAAATGCATATACACAAAGAGCAGGTTGTTTTTGGACCTTGCTCCGCCCCTATGGCTCCGATTGAGCTCAAACTTGGAACTGAGGTAGCCATTTGAGGTCCCTACAGGCATGCAAAAAATCGGAGCCAAAGCTGCCATAGGGCCGGAAAAAAGTTCGATCCTAATTGGGGGTAAATGGCGGATTTCGCCGTAGTTGCGAATTTGGGTTTGGACCTATCTCCGTTCCTATGGAACCGATTGAGCTCAAACTTGGTATGGAGGTAGGCATTCGAGGTCTCTACGCACATGCAAAAAATTGGAGCCGCGGCTGCCATAGGGCCGGAGAAAAGTTCGATAGTAGAATTGGGCAAGATGCAAATACACAAAGAGCAGGTTGGGTTTGGACCTTGCTCCGCCCCTATGGCTCCGATTGAGGTCAAACTTGGTAATGAGGTAGCCATTTGAGGTCCCTACAGGCATGCAAAAAATCGGAGCCCCAGCTGCCATAGGGCCGGACAAAAAGTTCGATCCTAATTGGCTATAAAATGGCGGATTTCTATGTAGTTGCGAATTTGGGTTTGGACCTAGCTCCGCCCCTATGGAACCGATTGAGCTCAAACTTGGTATGGAGGTAGGCATTCGAGGTCCCTCCGCGCATGCAAAAAATTGGAGCCGCGGCTGCCATAGGGCCGGAGAAAAGTTCGATTTTAGAATTGGGTCAAATGCATATACACAAAGAGCAGGTTGGGTTTGGACCTTGCTCCGCCCCTATGGCTCCAATTGAGCCCAAACTTGGTACTGAGGTAGCCATTTGAGGTCCCTACAGGCATGCAAAAAATCGGAGCCCCAGCTGCCATAGGGCCGGAAAAAAGTTCGATCCTAATTGGGGGTAAAATGGCGGATTTCGCTGTAGTTGCGAATTTGGGTTTGGACCTAGCTCCGCCCCTATGGAACCAATTGAGCTCAAACTTGGTATGGAGGTAGGCATTCGAGGTCCCTACGCGCATGCAAAAAATTTAAGCCGCGGCTGCAATAGGGCCGGAGAAAAGTTCGATCCTAGAATTGGGTCAAATGCATATACACAATGACCAGGTTGTTTTTGGACCATGCTCCGCCCATATGGCTCCGATTGAGCTCAACCTTGGTACTGAGGTAGCCATTTGAGGTCCCTACGGGCATGCAAAAAATCGGAGCCCCAGCTGTCATAGGGCCGGAAAAAAGTTCGATCCTTATAGGGGTAAAATGGCGGATTTCGCTGTAGTTGCGAATTTGGGTTTGGACCTAGCTCCACCCCTATGGAACCGATTGAGCTCAAACTTGGTATGGAGGTAGGCATTCGAGGTCCCTACGCGCATGCAAAAAATTGGAGCCGCGGCTGCCATAGGGCCGGAGAAAAGTTCGATAGTAGAATTGGGCAAAATGCATATACACAAAGAGCAGGTTGGGTTTGGACCTTGCTCCGCCCCTATGGCTCCGATTGAGCTCAAACTTGGTACTGAGGTAGCCATTTGAGGTCCCTACAGGCATGCAAAAAATCGGAGCCCCAGCTGCCATAGGGCCGGAAAAAAATTCGATCCTAATTGGGGATAAAATGGCGGATTTCGCTGTAGTTGCGAATTTGGGTTTGGACCTAGCTCCGCCCCAATGGGACCGATTGAGCTCAAACTTGGTATGGAGGTAGGCATTCGAGGTCCCTCCGCGCATGCAAAAAATTTGAGCCGCGGCTGCCATAGGGCCGGAGAAAAGTTCGATTTTAGAATTGGGTCAAATGCATATACACAAAGAGCAGGTTGGGTTTGGACCTTGCTCCGCATTTATGGCTCCGATCGAGCTCAAACTTGGTACTGAGGTAGCCATTTGAGGTCCCTACAGGCATGCAAAAAATCGGAACCCCAGCTGCCATAGGGCCGGAAAAAAGTTCGATCCAAATTGGGGGTTAAATGGCGGATTTCACTGTAATTGCGAATTTGGGTTTAGACCTAGCTCCGCCCCTATGGAACCGATTGAGCTCAAACTTAGTATGGAGGTAGGCATTCGAGGTCCCTCCGCGCATGCAAATAATTAGAGCCGCAGCTGCCACAGGGCAGGAGAAAAGTTCAATCCTAGAATTTTATCAAATGCATATACACAAAGAGCAGGTTGGGTTTAGACCTTGCTCCACCCCTATTGCTCCGATTGAGCTCAAACTTGGTACTGAGGCAGCCATTTGAGGTCCCTACAGGCATGCAAAAAATCGGAGCCCTAGCTGCCATAGGGCCGGAAAAAAGTTCGATCCTAATTAGGGGTAAAATGGCGGATTTCGCTGTAGTTGGGAATTTGGGTTTAGACCTAGCTCCGCCCCTATGGAACCAATTGAGCTCAAACTTGGTATGGAGGTAGGCATTCGAGGTCCCTACGCGCATGCAAAAAATTGGAGCCGCGGCTGCCATAGGGCCGGAGAAAAGTTCGATCCTAGAATTGGGTCAAATGCATATACACAAAGAGCAGGTTGTTTTTGGACCTTGCACCGCCCCTATGGCTCCGATTGAGCTCAACCTTGGTACTGAGGTAGCCATTTGAGGTCCCTACAGGCATGCAAAAAATCGGAGCCCCAGCTGCCATAGGGCCGGAAAAAAGTTTGATCCTAATTGGGGGAAAATGGCGGATTTCGCCGTAGTTGCGAATTTTGGTTTGGACCTAGCTCCACCCCTATGGAACCGATTGAGCTCAAACTTGGTATGGAGGTACGCATTCGAGGTCCCTACGCGCATGCAAAAAATTGGAGCCGCGGCTGCCATAGGGCCGGAGAAAAGTTCGATAGTAGAATTGGGCAAGATGCAAATACACAAAGAGCAGGTTGGGTTTGGACCTTACTCCGCCTCTATGGCTCCGATTGAGGTCAAACTTTGTACTGAGGTAGCCATTTGAGGTCCCTACAGGCATGCAAAAAATCGGAGCCCCAGCTGCCATAGGGCCGGAAAAAAGTTCGATCCTAATTGGGGATAAAATGGCGGATTTCGCTGTAGTTGCAAATTTGGGTTTGGACCTAGCTCCGCCCCTATGGAACCGATTGAGCTCAAACTTGGTATGGAGGTAGGCATTCGAGGTCCCTCCGCGCATGCAAAAAAATTGGAGCCGCGGCTGCCATAGGGCCGGAGAAAAGTTCGATTTTAGAATTGGGTCAAATGCATATACACAAAGAGCAGGTTGGGTTTGGACCTTGCTCCGCCCCTATGGCTCCGATTGAGCTCAAACTTGGTACTTAGGTAGCCATTTGAGGTCCCTACAGGCATGCAAAAAACCGGGCCCCAGCTGCCATACGGCCGGAAAAAAGTTCGATCCTAATTGGGGATAAAATGGCGGATTTCGCTGTAGTTGCAAATTTGGGTTTCGACCTAGCGCCGTTCCTATGTAACCGATTGAGCTCAAACTTAGTATGGAGGTAGGCATTCGAGGTCCCAACGCGCATGCAAAAAATTGGAGCCGCGGCTGCCATAGGGCCGGAGAAAGTTCGATCCTAGAATTGGGTCAAATGCATAAACACAAAGACCAGGTTGGGTTTGGACGTTGCTCCGCCCCTATGGCTCCGATTGAGCTCAAACTTGGTACTGAGGTAGCCATTTGAAGTCCCTACAGGCATGCAAAAAATCGGAGCCCCAGCTGCCATAGGGCCGGAAAAAAGTTCGATCCTAATAGGGGTAAAATGGCGGATTTCGCTGTAGTTGCGAATTTGGGTTTGGACCAAGCTCCGCCCCTATGGAACCGATTGAGCTCAAACTTGGTATGGAGGTAGGCATTCGAGGTCCCTACGCGCATGCAAATAATTGGAGCCGCGGCTGCCATAGGGCAGGAGAAAAGTTCGATCCTAGAATTTTATCAAATGCATATACACAAATAGCAGGTTGGGTATGGACCTTGCTCAACCCCTATTGCTCCGATTGAGCTCAAACTTGGTACTGAGGTAGCCATTTGAGGTCCCTACAGGCATGCAAAAAATCGGAGCCCCACCTGCCATAGGGCCGGAAAAAAGTTCGATCCTAATTGGGGGTAAAATGGTGGATTTCGCTGTAGTTGCGAATTTGGGTTTGGACCTAGCTCCGCCCCTATGAAACCAATTGAGCTCAAACTTGGTATGGAGGTAGGCATTCGAGGTCCCTACGCGCATGCAAAAAATTTAAGCCGCGGCTGCCATAGGGCCGGAGAAAAGTTCGATCCTAGAATTGGGTCAAATGCATATACACAAAGAGCAGGTTGTTTTTGGACCTTGCTCCGCCCCTATGGCTCCGATTGAGCTCAAACTTGGAACTGAGGTAGCCATTTGAGGTCCCTACAGGCATGCAAAAAATCGGAGCCCCAGCTGCCATAGGGCCGGAAAAAAGTTCGATCCTAATTGGGGGTAAATGGCGGATTTCGCCGTAGTTGCGAATTTGGGTTTGGACCTATCTCCGTTCCTATGGAACCGATTGAGCTCAAACTTGGTATGGAGGTAGGCATTCGAGGTCCCTACGCACATGCAAAAAATTGGAGCCGCGGCTGCCATAGGGCCGGAGAAAAGTTCGATAGTAGAATTGGGCAAGATGCAAATACACAAAGAGCAGGTTGGGTTTGGACCTTGCTCCGCCCCTATGGCTCCGATTGAGGTCAAACTTGGTAATGAGGTAGCCATTTGAGGTCCCTACAGGCATGCTAAAAAACGGAGCCCCAGCTGCCATAGGGCCGGAAAAAAGTTCGATCCTAATTGGGGGTACAATGGCGGATTCCGCTGTAGTTGCGGATTTGGGTTTAGACCTAACTCCACCCCTATGCAACCGATTGAGCTCAAACTTGGTATGGAGGTAGGCATTCAAGGTCCCTACGCGGATGTAAAAATTGGAGCCGCGGCTGCCATAGGGCCGGAGAAAAGTTCGATCCTAGAATTGGGTCAATTGCATATACACAAAGAGCAGGTTGGGTTTGGACCTTGCTCCGCCCCTATGGCTCCGATTGAGCCCAAACTTGGTAATGAGGTAGCCATTTGAGGTCCCTACAGGCATGCAAAAAATCGGAGCCCCAGCTGCCATAGGGCCGGAAAAAAGTTCGATCCTAATTGGGGGTACAATGGCGGATTTCGCTGTAGTTGCAGTTTTGGGTTTGGACCTAGCTCCGCCCCTATGCAACCGATTGAGCTCAAACTTGGTATAGACGTAGGCATTCAAGGTCCCTACGCGCATGCAAAAAATTGGAGCCGCAGCTGCCATAGGGCCGGAGAAAAGTTCGATCCTAGAATTGGGTCAAATGCATATACACAAAGAGCAGGTTGGGTTTGGACCTTACTCCGCCCCGATGGCTCCGATTGAGCTCAAACTTGATACTGAGGTAGCCATTTGAGGTCCCTACAGGCATGCAAAAAATCGGAGGCCCAGCTGCCATAGGGCCGGAAAAAAATTCGATCCTAATTGGGGGTACAATGGCGGATTTCGCTGTAGTTGCGGATTTGGGTTTGGACCTAGCTCCGCCCCTATGCAACCGATTGAAACAAATCGGAGCCCCAGCTGCCAAAGGGCCGGAAAAAAGTTCGATCCTGATTGGGGGTACAATGGCGGATTTCGCTGTAGTTGCGGATTTGGGTTTGGAACTAACTCCGCCCCTATGCAACCGATTGAGCTCAAACTTGGTATGGAGGTAGGCATTCGAGGTCCCAACGCGCATGCAAAAAATCGGAGCCGCGGCTGCCATAGGGCAGGAGAAAAGTTCGATCCTAGAATTATGTCAATTGCATATACACAATGAGCAGGTTGGGTTTGGACCTTGCTCCGCCCCTATGGCTCCGATTGAGCTCAAACTTGGTACTGAGGTAGCCATTTGAGGTACTTACAGGCATGCAAAAAATCGGAGGCCCAGCTGCCATAGGGCCGGAAAAAAGTTCGATCCTAATTGGGGGTACAATGGCGGATTTCGCTGTAGTTGCGAATTTGGGTTTGGACCTAGCTCCGCCCCTATGCAACCGATTGAGCTCTAACTTGGTATGGAGGTAGGCATTCGAGGTCCCAACTCGCATGCAAAAAATTGGAGCCGCAGCTGCCATAGGGCCGGAGAAAAGTTCGATCCTAGAATAAGGTCAAATGCATATACACAAAGAGCAGGTTGGGTTTGGACCTTGCTCCGCCCCTATGGCTCCGATTGAGCTCAAACTTGGTACTGAGGTAGCCATTTGAGGTCCCTAAAGGCATGCAAAAAATCGGAGCCCCAGCTGCCATAGGGCCGCAAAAAAGTTCGATCCTAATTGGGGGTACAATGGCGGATTTCGCTGTAGTTGCGGATTTGGGTTTGGACCTAGCTCCGCCCCTATGCAACCGATTGAGCTCAAACTTGGTATGGAGGTAGGCATTCGAGGTCCCTACGCGCATGCAGAAAATTGGAGCCGCGGCTGCCATAGGGCCGGAGAAAAGTTCGATCCTAGAATTTGGTCAAATGCATATACACAAAGAGCAGGTTGGGTTTGGACCTTGCTCCGCCCCTATGGCTCCGATTGAGCCCAAACTCGGTACTGAGGTAGCCATTTGAGGTCCCTACAGGCATTCAAAAAATCGGAGCCCCAGCTGCCATAGGGCCGGAAAAAAGTTCGATCCTAATTGGGGGTACAATGGCGGATTTCGCTGTAGTTGCGGATTTGGGTTTGGACCTAGCTCCGCCCCTATGAAACCAATTGAGCTCAAACTTGGTATGGAGGTAGGCATTCGAGGTCCCTACGCGCATGCAAAAAATTGGAGCCGCGGCTGCCATAGGGCCGGAGAAAAGTTTGATCCTAGAATTGGGTCAAATGCATAAACACAAAGAGCAGGTTGGGTTTGGACCTTGCTCCGCCCCTATGGCTCCGATTGAGCTCAAACTTGGTACTGAGGTACAATGTAGCAGATGAAGTTATTTTGCCATAATTGATGGACAGTTACACGAATCAAGAAAGTAAACTGGTCGGATGGCGGCCTAAACGTTGTAGCTACAGCTTAGATTAGCAATACTCAAGGGGTTTCAGTCGTCAATAAAAAATTATTAATGAAGTTAAGAATTCATCTTCGGTCTAAGTGGCTTGTTCGATTGGTCAATCGATAATTTTTGCTAACAGCGGCGATCTGTCAGTTGAAAGATCGCTACTTACAAGATCAAATGATTAATCTTATAAATAACGAAATTCAAATAGAATGTTGAACACCCCTTTTTACTCCATGTATTTTTGTTGGTTTGGCTAAAAAACGTCATAACTATAGCATCTTCAAACTGTAGTTACGATGTGTAGGTTACTAACATATGATTTGCGTTTTCATCTGATCGTATATTTTGCATTTCAAGTCTTGTCATGCTGAACCCGGAATATTCCGGTTTTAGCAGGAAGGGTAGACCAAGATCAGCCTGCACATAAGTGCAGTCTGATCTTAGTCTGCACCTCCTGCTTGTATATTTCCTACCAGAGTTGTTTATGAAATTGATTTCTAAAAGAAATATTGAGTTTTTAACAAAAAGTTCAATCAGTGCTTTCAACTCTTTGATTTTACAGTAATTCAGAAAAGTGATTTATACAGCAGAACAGAACAGTACAGAACATATCTTTTATTTTCATCCAAGTACATAGAGGTACAATTTGGACAATATACAGCAATAATATATAGGACAATAATTCCAGTGCTTCCGGTAAAAACATTGAAATAAGTGTATGCCAACAGCGAGGAAATTTTAGACTCATCCGAGGGATAGATGCGCTACAATGAAGTTGTGGTTACTAAATCCAGTATCGGGGGAAAAGATGACTATGCTTGTGTTGACTAGAATATCATAACTAGAGACAAGGTGGGCTGTAGTTATGACGTTTTAGTCTCTATTCGATGCTACAAATTGAAGTTTGATCTCAATTAGATGTAATACTGTTTATTTATTTTTTTTAAACATACAACTGTATAAGTGAATTTACATTAACTCGTGCCAAAAAGGCTTTTTCCCCTGTATTCCTGTCCTTCTTCGAAACGAAAGAACAAGGAATGAGATATTGGGAATATAATGCGAATTATTCTTTATCCATTTCCTGTCTTGCAAAATTTTAGACCTGTGCAAATTCGAAGGTTTTGCAGACAAAAATTTATGATGGATTTAATTTGAAAATAACCATTCAGTAAGTAAGGAAACATAGTGGAAAATGAAGAGTTCGCTTGTTACAAGCAATTTCTTTTTTACCACAATGTTTTCTCAAGTATAAAAGCACAGGGACGTAAAAAACAATGATTGAACAGGAAAGGGTTAAACCTTCAACTTACAACGACATTTCCGTATTTACAGTAAATTGTGTCTAGATGACTGTATCCCCGGTTTTTCCTATCCTTGTTCGAATTGAACATGACAAGGGTTAATGTCGTTGGATATCTGAGTCGATTTGCCATGTAGGAGGTCTGTGGTCGTGGACAACTGTCAGTCAATTGACCAATCGAAATATGTAGTCACTACGTTTGAAAGGCAAACCAACTTAAATACGTCACAAAAATGTCGGCATATTTTTGAGATAAGAGTTCTTTTCTTGTCTAAATGAATTAGTGTGATTGGTCTATTGAGTCTTTGATTAACAGCCGCTCTAGGTAAATTGAAACGCTCGTTCGAACGCATCGTGAATTCAAAGGGAAAGTATTTGCTTGCTTCAAAGCGGGTCGTCAATAACAACGTGTAAATGTGACATTCATTCCAACAAAGTATTGTTTTGTCTGGGGGTATTCGTCAGACAAACGAATTACGGTGCCAATCAAAATTTCGATAGGCCATTCAAATAAGTCCTTTAGACTGGAAGTGAACTTTGAACTCCAACATTGGTCGGCATTTATGTCAAACATTTTTGGTGGTTTTGCGCCTTAACCCATTTCAACACAGCAAAATTTTAGATTGGTCCAAATTGATAGAAGCTGCAGACGACAATATCAAGTTGATGGAATTTTGAATTTTTTCGTCTTTTTGGATAGAAAACATTGTGGATAATGAAGAAATTGCTTGATACAAGCAATTTCTTCATTTTCCACAATGTTTTCCAAAGCTTTTTTCTCGAGGGGCGTAAAAAGGAGGGATTGAGTTGGAATGGGTTAATGTTCGTATGTACAGCTTATTCAAGCTCAGTTATGACGTTTATGTCACCAATCAGTCGTTCTTTTTTCTCTCTCTATCTGACCATCTTTTAAAATAACAACTTTAACCCATTCCCTCTCAATCCCTCCTTTTTACGCATCCCAAGAATAAAGCCTTGAAAAACATTGTGGAAAATGAAGAAATTGCTTGTATCAAGCAATTTCTTCATTATCCACAATGTTTTCTATCCAAAATGATGAAAAAATATCAGATTTCATCAACTTGAAATTGTCGTCTGCAGCTTCTTTCAATTTGGACCAGTCTAAAATTTTGCTGTGAGGGAATGGGTTAATATCTGCGTCAAACTAAAAGTTCACAGTCAGTGGGCGACAATCCGTCATTTGACTAATCAAATAATCAATCGACCAATGAAATCATTAATTTCGCCCAAAAGCGAAATCAGAACTCCGATATTGAACGCCATTTCTGTTAAAGCTTTTTGATTTTTGGCGTCTTGAATAAAGTAACTATAGCTTGTTCAAACTGTAATTACGACGTTTAGATCGCCAAGCAGTCGTTCTATCTTTTGTTACATGCTACTGGTCATGAAATGTGCAATAAAATATGAATAAAATGTGAAATATTGAAGCGGAACTTCCTATTAAAGTCAAAGGGCGGGACCAACGTAGTAAGTCGGCGGGGCCAGCTATTAGGTATAGAAGAAAATGATATTTCGGACTGTATCAAAACATGAAATGGATGAAAATTTTCATTTTCCATTAAAACATAAAAGATATTCCCTTCATCCCTCATAATTCTATGACATTGAGAGAGAAAAGCAAATATTTTACAAATGTTGGTTCCTTTTTTATGAATCTGTTTTGTGTCCGTGCCTGCTCAAAATCTGTTTATTGTAGTTAAAATATTTTTACGTCCAATCAGAAGGCTTGTTTTTTATGGACGAAACTAACGATTAAATTTTAAAAGTATATTATTGATAAACATTGACCTATATTGTTTGTACTCTGATAGCCTTATGTTAAATAATCTCCGATTCCATAGGGAATAAAGGGGCTCTTTTATTGAAGAGAATAGCATGTTTTATTAAATGATACATGAGTGATACTTTTTCCTTCATTTTTGTAGTTAAGATGAACTTTAATTCCCCATTTGTCGTTGAACAACAGCAGAATTACAATTGTTTCGAATCAAACAAAAAAGGTGTTGTTCAAGCTAAGTAAGCTTAGAGCAAAAACATAGTATGGCTCTATATATTGTTTCAAGGCTCCTTGTGGCAAAGATGGATTGATTGAATCGGGTTTAAAGTCACTTTTAACAGTATTTCAGGGTGAAGCAGCTAACCATCGATTCCTGGTATCTCTCACACCACTACTACCACCACATCCTGATTCTTCTCGCATTGTATCTTGTATCTAGATAAGTTAATTATCCCAAAGTTTATAGAGTTGTTTATAATTACTGTTCGCTTGCATATGCATTCATTCTTTACATTTCACTGTCTTTCTCTGATAAGCTATTATATTTCGAGAAGTGTTTTTTGTTTGCTGTTTTCAAGTACATTATACATCTATCCACAACACTGCTAAAGGGGCCAATTATGAAACAATTTGACCGTTAAACTGATCAAGATAGTCATGTCTAATATTTATATTCAATCTAGCGGCCCTTCCTTTGGTAATAATATGTGTACTGGTCAGCCTTGTGTGGGCAGCTGGAAGCTCTAACTAGATCACAAACAACTTGAGGGGTGAACGGAACAGGTGTTCCGTTATTGAATGACAAATTACATTTTCACAACAGCTTTTTTGGGGGGGAGGGGGGATTCTATTCTAGATTTATGTGAGTGAAAGTTGCATTCGTATTTGTAACCGCGAAATTTCAACACATGCCAGGATATATATTTTTTTCTCAAGAGGTTAAATAACCGTTCCTGTGTTTTTATACTTGAGAAAATATTGTGGAAAAAGAAGAAATTGCTTGTAACAAGCAATTTCTTCTTTTTCCACAATATTTACTGCCCTACTGAATGAGTATCTTTCAAATAAGTTCAACTTAAAATTGTTGTCTGCATAACCTTTGAATTTGGACCAGTCTAAAATTTTAAAAAAACGGGAAAGGGTTAAAATACTTGTCTTTTTGCCTAGGGTTATTTTCGCACTAGCTATATCTTTATGGCATCAAAACTTCGTTTGAAATACTTTGTGAAAAAAAAACTAACTCATCAGAATCACGATAATTATAGTTTGACACCATTATTATTTACTGTCCGATTTTCAACTCGCAGAAATGTAGAGAAAAAATGTTTTATATTTGTAAGTGAAAAAACCTTTTAACCCATTCCGACACAGTGAAGATTTTGACGCCCCTCGAGAAAAAAACAATTTGAAATCAAGAATTTTTCATTTACCACAATGTTTTCTTCTATGCAAATCTAAAATTTCATAAACTTTAAATTGTCGTCTGTAACTCCTTTCAATTACGATCAGTCTAAAATTTTGCTGTTTTGGGAATAGATTAAACGTGTAAATCTAAGAAATATAGATAGTATTGGTTTTCTAGTAAAAAGGGGATATTAGGTAGAAAGGGTTTTAATATTTCTTACCTTGTTCCGTTTAAGAGGTTAATTAATGTTACGAATACCCTAACAATTGACCTACGTCATTCGGATGTGCCATATTTGGTATAAAACACGAAAAACACTTGCGAATATCTCAGAATTATTTCTGGTGTTGACGGTCTAATTGATATTCCAAAAATTCGAAAATAACTCTTCCAAAAATTAAGTTTTTCTCCGATGGTACTCTGTTTCTTTTGCTGATAATTTGTGCATTTATGGTGACGTCGGAAGCCAGGCGACGGAGAAAAGGTGGGTCATCTAGCTTCGTTCATTGTCATTTATTTCGTTTTTAAATACTATTAAACTTGTATTAAGCGATCATTCAAGGGACGGACAAAAATGTATTCGTTTAACCCATTCTCAAACGACAAAATCTTAGAATGATCCAAATTGAATGAGGTTGCAGACGACAAACGAAAGTTCGTTTGAATTTAAAAACAAGTGTACTTTGTGGTAGAAACATTGTTAGGAAATGAGAATTTGCTTGAAGCTAGCAATTTCGTCTTTTTCACAATGTTAACTAAGCTATATTTCTTTGGTGCGTAGTAATACGGGATTATGTGGTAACAGGCAAACCCTTTCCTTTAAAAACCCGGGCTTTCACGTCGCCTAGACTTTTATACTTGAGAAAACATTGTGGACAAAAATGCTTTTTTTTCTTCTTTTCCCAAAATATTTTAAACCACGTAGTATGGTTTCATTTCAAATTGCGTTCAATTTTCTTTGTCACCTGCAATCTCTTTCAATTCCGACGAGTCTAAAATTTCAAAAACGTAAAAACGTTTGAAAGAATGCTTGCTAAATACACTTTTTTATGATATTTATTGAGGACCGATTCGATTGCATACATGATTATTGCAGGGTTCTCACTTAATGCTATGTTGATGGAACTCATTAAAATCGTCAAAAATCATTTGAAATCCACCAACATAGGTTTAATTTTTGATAATTTTATTAGCAAAACCGTCCAATTGACCAATCGCGGTTGTCAATCAAGGAATCAAGCGACCAATCAAATCATCTATTAAGCCCGGACCTGGGCTTTCAACTCCGACGTCGGTCGCCATTTTTGTTAGCCTTTTTTGTTGGTTTGGCGACTTAAACGTCGTTATTATATACAGCTTATTCAAGCTTAAACGCGTGCACGTTCAAAAAATAAGCGCGCACGCTTAAATTAATCAGGTTTACCTGTATCATTTACGCGTGCACGCGTTCTTTATGCCCAGACGACTAAATGGAGAATTTTGACCCAAACGGTACACCATAGAGAAAGGTGTTAAGACGTTGGACAAAGTCTTTTCGAACGAGGCAAATTGAAAATCGCTAATTTTGGAAAGAAATTCAACCCTTGTCATGCTGATTTCAAAAGGCTGATCATACTTAACCCATTACCCACGACAAAATTTTAGACTGGTCCAACTTAAAAGAAGATAATTACAAATTGGTGAAATTTTGAAAATCTTTGCCTTTTAGGGTTTAAAACATTGTGGACAATGAAGAAATTGCTTGATACGAGCAATTCCTCGAATGTCCACAATGTTTTCAAAACTTTTTTCCTAGAGGTGTGTAAAAGGGTGGGATCGTGACGAAATGGGCTTTAGTACTAGTTGTGAATCAATTTTTTTTTAAATTCAATTTTAATCAACAACCCCTACTTAAAGGCAGAAACAGATGGTGTAAACTTAGATCAGACTGCACTTACCTCCTGCCAAAACAGGAAAATTCCTGGTTTGTATGACACAAATTAATTGGGGAAAAAAATAGTTAATACGTTTATCATTGAGATATAGGAAAGATTCCGTTTATACTTATGTTCGTTTGATTATCTTCGATCAGATTTATAGATAATAGGTGGCTCGCTGGCCGCGCCAATGCGCTCCATCAGGAAGAACGGCGATGTTTGGTAGAATTCATTGCCCGTAAGATGTAATAAAAAAGTAAAATGATTGTTTTGAGACCAAAACTTCAAAAACTACAGCTAGAATAACTGTCGCAAAACCAACAAAAAGAATCATACAAATGTTGGCCAATGGTCGGAGTTGAAGGTTCGCTTACGATCGAAATTAATGATTCGATTGTTCGAATGATTCTTTGATTGACAGCCGCGATGACGGAATATGGCAACAGTATCCATAAACAGCGTACGCTTAGACGCCCAATAGTTTAACCTTGACCTTCATTGTTTCGTGAGATTTTTTTTCTTCTACATATTATCATAAAAAGGGTAACAATGCGAACAACATAAAAGAACTACTCCAAACGATGGCCGCTGGGCCTGTCTTGATCCTCTGTGGACTACCAAAACCTCGTAACTTCATATTATTAAGATGTGTTTACGAGGTTTTAGTCGACGAGTGAATTAGCCGATCGCAGTTTCTATAAAAAGATCGATAAACCAGTCAAATAATACATTTAAACCGAGAGTGAACTTTCAAATCCAACATTTGCCGAAATTCGTGTGAAGTATTTTTGTTGATTTAGCGATTTTTCAAGCTGTTATCAAGATTTTTAAGACGCAAATCAACCATTTTTCTTTTCGATACCTGTTTATTGCAATTAATTTTGCAAAATATCGTTTTATGTTTGAGTCGAAATTCCTTTCAGAGGTCGGTTGGCGTAACCATTGATTCGACAATTAAGACCAAATAATAATGCCAGATAATTAAATAACCCTTGAAAATCTTACAGTGTGACTATGACCAACCAGAAGGCTGGCGTTCAAACACAAAGACTCTAATTGAGAAAATCAACTGGTTGGAGCATTCCGTAGTAAATCTATGTGTGGATATTCATTGGACGCCATAATTCAAAAATTTGTTGAAAACTACGCACAACATAACAATGATCGCTAGAGCAAAGACTTAAGCTCACAACCAAAATTGCGCATTTATAGAGAACTATTACTGTGAAAACTACGTCATTGTGAACCTTTCTAAACAACTAAGTACGTTTATTGCTCAACTACGAACTGGAACAATACCTTTAAGAGTTGAAACAGGCCGATTTATACAGCTAAAACTAGCCGAAAGACTTTGCCAAATTTGCAAATCTGATGAAAGCATTTGTTTAATGTCACACATACACCCATATCAGACTTGTATTTTATAATCAAATAGGAAAAATAATCTCAAATCTTATTAATATGCCGTTTAAACAATGGTTTAAACATTTGTTCACAGACAAACGCTTAATAAAAATTTATTTTCATTTAAAATTGCCTGATGATACGACGAAAAAAAAAAGAATCATAGATGTACAAGATATTTCTGATATACGCACACCAAACCATTTACGTGCCTATAACTATAATTACATCTTCCATGTCTTCTTGAATTGGTCAGTGAAAATACATTCAATTTCAGGACCTTAATGTCCACATTATAGCTTATAGCGGAGAAACTTTCGAGTTAATATCTAGTGACTCATAAGCCATTTGTATGGCTGGGTAGTTCTCTTTATATGCTATTTTGACTTATTAGCTAGCAAAGAGTCAGCTTTGATAGCTTAAGTTAGTAGACAAAATTTCGGGGTCTTCGCAGAGGTCAACGAGTGCAAACCACTACTGGAGGCTTAACCACTAAATTCATCGAATGTCTACGCAATAAAAAATAGTTCTTCAAAAGCGGTCTATATAACCCATTCCAACTCAATCCAGCTTTTTAAAGAATTCCAAAAAAAGGCTTTGAAAAACATTGTGCACAATGAAGAAATTGCTCATGACAAGCAATTTCTTCAGTGTCCACAATGTTTTCTACCCTACAAAAGACAAAGAAGATTCCCAAATGCTGATATAATGAATTCCTTGAATAACATTAACCTTAGGCTAAACAATATAGATGCCAGCATGAAGACACATGGTGAAACTCTCAAGTCGCTAGAAAGCAAAGTCAACAAGTTTGAACAAGATATAAATAAGATATGGGCATATGTTCTAGACAAAGAAAAGAAAGAAGATGAACGCATTAAAACGTTAGAGGAAAATATTACCAAATCAGACTTAAACATGTCAGAGGCCCAGGAAAAAATAGCAATACTAGAATCAAATCAAGAAAAATTGAAAGATGACATGGTTTATATTCAATCACAATCTATGAGAAACAACTTGATATTTACCAACATAAAAGAAGAAAATTCGTATGGTCAATTCGAAGACACAGAAGCCACACTCAAAGATTTCTTAGTCCAAAAAATGAAGATAGCAAAAGAGCAAGTTGACAAACTCCAGTTTGACAGGGTACATAGGATGGGTAAAAGAAAACAAGATTCATTCAGAGCTATAGTGGCAAAGTTTACCTTATTCAAAGAAAGAGAAATGGTGAGGAAACAGGCCAAAGTCCTGAAAGGCACAAACTTCTTTGTATCAGAACAATTTCCAAAAGAAATAACAGACATAAGAAAATCCTTGTTTATTCAAATGAAAGAAGAGAAAGAAAAGGGGAACAGAGCCTGGGTTTCATATGATACTTTATATGTAAATGGGCACCCTAAAAAGAAGAAAGAATAGGGGAGTCAGAAGGGTAATATAAGTGTTCTAGCCTGGAATGTGCATGGCTTAACAAGAGACAAGAAGCAGTCTGATGAGTTTGTAGATTTGATAACAGATAATAAAATTGTTTTTCTTTTTGAAACTTGGACAAACAAAACCAGTGATATTACCATAAGTGGGTATCAATGTTATAACTTTTTCAGAAAATTTCAGAATAGAAGAGCCAGAAGATGCAATGGAGGGGTAGTAGTATATATAAAAAATGACATACAACAAGGGATATCAATTATTCGAAATCATCATGATACTATTATATGGCTTAGATTAGATAAAGGTTACTTCAAATTTGAAGAAGATATATACATAGGAGGTGTTTATGTTTGGGGTGAGGGATCACCAGCATATGATGTAGCAAATGTTAATTTATTTGAATTAATGGAAAATGATTTGATGGAATTTAATACCAAAGGAGCAGTATATATGGTTGGCGATTGGAACAGTAGAGTTGGAAAGAAAGCTGACTATGTTATTGCCGATATATGTAACTTGGAAATTGATGATCCGGACTATGAACCGGATCATGAAATTCCGAGGATTTCAAGAGACAATGTATGTAATAGATTTGGTAAAAAATTGCTTGAACTGTGCATTGCTACAAATCTAAGAATTGTCAATGGTAGATTATTCACTGAAAATACGGATTGTTACACATTTGCATCTGAACAAGGGTCATCCATTATAGACATGTTACTCTGTAAAGAGTGTCATTTCCACTATTTAAAAGATTTCAAAATAAATGATTTTAACAGATTTAGTGACCATGCAAGCTTAAGATTTATAATCGAAAGTGATATTACAGAAGATGAATGTTCAAGAACTACTAAAGGAGTAAAGTTGAAGTGGGATGAAACTAAAAGAAATGACTTCCGTAGGAACATGATTAATCAATTACCAGTATTAAATAACTTGACCCATGAAATTGATATAAACAGCAGAGATTCAATAAATAAAGCTGTGAATACCTTTACTAAAGTACTTAACGATATAACTGAACCTCTTTTTTCAAAAAAATATTGTTATTCAAACAGAAATAATTTCAAAGAAAAGAAAATTGCAAAAGAAAAAGAATGGTTTGATCAAGAGTGTGAAAATGCAAAGAAATTATATCTTACATCATTATTTAACTTCAAAACAAATAAATCTGACACAACAAGGCAGGAATATTGTAAAAATAAACAAATATACAAAAAAATATGTAAAAAGAAAAAACATCAATATGAGATTAAGAAAATACAAGAAATTGAGAAACTTAAAAATGCAAAACCAAAGGATTTCTGGAAATTTTTCAAAAAAGAAAATGATAGTAAAAATAATATCCAACTTAAGCAATTTAAAGAATATTTTGCAAATTTAGGGAACGACATTCAAACAAATAAGAACGCAGAAGCAGAAACCTTCTTTGAAAATGTTAGAGAAAATAACAGTTGTGAAGAATTAGATAAAGATATCACATTAGAAGAATTAACTAAAGCCGTAAAGAATCTTAGTAGAAACAAAGCAGTGGGGAATGACAACATCATGAATGAATACATAATTGAAAGTTTTGATATAGTAGGATCACATCTTTGTGATATTTTCAATGCAATTTTGTCTTCCGGTTGTTTCCCAGAGAAATGGATGGAAGGTGTAATTATCCCATTGCATAAAAAAGGTGATAAAGAAGATGTAAATAATTACAGAGGAATTACTTTAGTCAGTTGCTTGTCTAAATTGTTTACTTCAGTATTAAATAATAGAATTACAGCCTACTGTGAAGACAATAAACTAATATCAGATTCACAATTTGGATTTAGAAAAGGAAAATCGACAATTGATGCATTATTTATTTTAAATAGTTTAATACAAAATCATTTGTTCAAGAAAAAAAAATTGTATTGCGTTTTTGTAGATCTCTGTAAGTGTTTTGACACAATAAATAGAAAAGCTTTGTGGATGAAATTGTTCAAGTCGGGCATTAGAGGAAAAACTTTAACAATCATTAGAGATATGTACATGAAAGTAAAATCATGCGTTCGAAACCATAATAGCTATAGTGATTTTTTTGAATATGCTATAGGACTTAGACAAGGAGAAATTATGTCTCCACTATTATTTTCTTTATTCATTGATGATCTGGAAACATGTTTACAAAAGGATACAAACTCTGGCATTGAAATAGATGATATGATAATTCTACTTCTACTCTTTGCTGATGATATGGTGATTTTAGGGAAAAGCCCTCAAGAATTACAAACAAATTTGGATAAACTACATGAATATTGCCAAACTTGGGGTTTAAAAGTCAATACAGAAAAGACAAAAATTATGGCATTTAATAAAGGAGGTAGAATGAATAAAAATGATAAATGGCTATATAATGGAATAGAAATCGAGGTTGTGGATAATTTTAACTATCTTGGCACAGTCATTAAAAACAATGGATGTTTTAATTTACATGAAGAGCACCTAGCAAGTAAAGGTTTAAAAGCAATGAATATTTTAGTAAATTATTGTAAGAAATTTAGATTTACACCAAAACTATATTGTCAATTGTTTGATGCTTTTGTAGCATCAATCATGAGTTATTCTGCAGAAATTTGGGGAACCAGAATCTGTAAAAGTATTGAAAATATTCATATCAAGTTCTGTAAACGTTTATTAAGGGTAAGAAATAATACAAGCAACATGGGAGTTTATGGAGAATTGGGGAGGTTTCCTCTTTACATCAATCAGTATACAAAAATTGTAAAATACTGGTTCAAATTGCTGAAAACAGATAATATTATCCTAGCCAAAGTATATAACCAATCAGTGCAAGATTGTGAAAATGGGTCAAAAAATTGGGTTTTTAATTTAAAGAACATCTTATTTAAAAATGGTTTTGGTTTTATTTGGGAAAACCCAACTAACATAAATGAGAAAGTATTTTTACAAGAATTTAAACAATGTATTACAGATAATTTTATACAAACTTGGCAATCAAGTATACAATCAAGTAAAGTATTGACACTTTATAAGAATTATAAAGAAAAATTAGAATATGAAGAATACTTAGATAAAATACCACATACATTAAGATGCTTTATCACTAAAATCAGGATATGTGCTCACTCTTTAAGAGTGCATACAGGAAGATATGCAAGAAATTTTATACCTAAGGAAGAAAGATATTGTCTATGCTGCAATAGTAGAGATATTGAGGATGAGTTTCATTTTATTTTCACCTGCCAGGCCTACAAAGAAATAAGAAGGCAATATATAGCAAATTATTATAGAATAAATCCAAATATGTATAAATTCATAGAATTGTTGAGGACAAATTCAAATAAAACTCTTCATGATTTGTCACTATATTGCAAGAAGGCTAATGAAAAAAGGACAAGTATACTGCATGATATAAATTAGAACTAGTAATGCAGCAATGGACACAAACAATTTGATTTTAATCTAAATGTTTATATGCAAAAAAGTTCATATTTCTCTCATAAATTTTATGCAGATGGAAATAAGATCAATAAATGTGGCCAAGCTCTGTAGTATTGCCAATAAATCTGCTGTGTTATTTATAGTGCTTGACCAAATTGTATTAGTAAGTATAATAAATTATGTGGATAGCATAAACCTTATTTTTTTGTTTCGAATAAGGTACATGCAAACATTCACATCAAAATTTAAAGTGGCAAATGTCAAAAGATAATTTGTCTTTTATAACTCTTTTACAGTGAATACATTTTTTTCAAGCACAAGAAAGATTGGGGGTGATGGTATGATTTTAATAAAGACTCATTTGAAATTAAACTAAAACTCTAAACTGACTGAGTTGCATTCAATGGAAAAGAAGTAAAAATCAATAATTCACATTCATTGCAACTCTATAGAGTAAAATGTTCAGCCATCTTGATCCTCCTATGAAAAATCAATAGAAAGGGTTACAAACAAAGACTTATTCTAAGTTGTTAGAATGTAAATATGTATTATCCTTACCTAGATCTATAATATTTCATGTAAATAGTCCAAAATGTAGTCAGCATATGTCAACCTGAAAAGAGAAATTTAAATAACACAAAGAAATATGTCAATAATTAGTAAAATTAGGTTCATATATATTTTATCAAAAGTTAAACACTCCAATATTCAAGTATCCAAAATAATAAATTAAAGAATAAATTATATAAAAATATTTAATAAAGAAAGAAAAAAAAAAAAAGAAAAATAAAACTCAACAAAAATACAACCGAAATCTAGAAAATAGACCTTACTTTATCTTATTTATTTAGATATAAACTGCATAAATAAATGAATTTAAAAAAAAATCAGATATGAGTATTATTTCAATATTAAGTTTACAATAGAAAAGATAAATTTATAAAATACAATAAAAAGCTACTTATCTGACAAATATAATGATGCTTTATATCCAATATCATAATGTTGTTTTAAACAAACTGCTATCGGATAAATCAACCAGGCTAATAAAATCCAAACACAATGTAGTAGGCTAGACCATTATTTCAAGAAGCACTGTTAACACATTACCAAATGAAAAATTGGTAAGAAATAAGATTTAGGATTAAGTCACTAATCAAAAAAAAAAAAAAAAAAAAAAAAAAAATAGAAATATATTGTTGAAAAATTTCTCCTTTTCCAATAATGGAAAACAGAACCAACATATTGACGATCAATTGCGTCAAATACGAATTGCGTGGTAATGGGTTAACAAATCGTTTCACAAAGACGAAAGCCGTAATCAAAACCGTTAGAATATGTTAAAATATTCCAATGTTAGTTCACATCTCCACTTGAATTGAATACACTAAAACTGTAAAAATATATACAAACGGTTAAATTTCAACTGTAAAATAATAAGAAGTCCAGGTAAAACAGAACATGTATATTATGCAAACAAAATTCACGTGTTACTCGGGACTGTGTAATAGATAAGAAGTTAATTGTACGGACGAAATTGAACTCGACAAAATGTTATTATGCGGCATTCGTCTTTTGAAAATAAATAACCCCAAGATAACTCATATATTTCGCGTGATTATTTAAATTATTTAAAGAATGTAAATATCTATTTGTAAACCTATATAAGAACATTCTTTGTAATATATTTATATGTGACGATGTACTTTGTACAAGTCTAACAATAAAATTTTCTGTCTGTCTGTCTGTCTTAATAAAACCATGCTTTGCTAGCTTACAGTTCTTTCAGTACTTTGATTTTTCAATTAGTTGTCATATTATGAACTATATGTCACTGTAATAATATTTTAAACTACAACTACCATGAATTCTAATTCATTATTTAACATATCATCTGGTTAGAAACATTTCTTGTTTGTCTTTCTTTATTCACGGATTTATTTATATATCTTTTCGTTGATCTATTCATTCATATATTAACCCTTTACCGTACAACAAAATTTTAGACTGCTCCAATTTGGAAGAGGCTGCAGACAACAAATCAAAGTGTATTTAAATGGAAAGATAACCACTGCAAAGGGTAGAAAACATTGTAGGGAAAGAAGACATTGCTTGTAACAAGCAATTTCTTCTTTACCTGCAATGTTTTCCCCAATACAAAACCTATGGGTCGTGAAAACAAGTGATTTACAGGAAAGGGTTAATCCAGCAATTCGTGTATTAACCTATTTTTTAATATATTAGATATTTATTCATCTATTGATTAAGCCTATTTTTTCTATCCGAGTCCAATTCACTTTGTTTAACCCATTACTAGACGACAAATTTTAGACTGATCCAAACTGAAAGGAGCAGCAGACACCAATTTCAAGCTTTTGAGATCTTAGATATTTTCAACTTTTTGGATAGAAAACATTGTTAAAATGAAGATATTAGTTGGTGTGAGCATCTTCTTCATTTTACACAGTGTTTTACCATAGTTTATCTTCAGCGTCGTTGTGTGGGAAAGGGCTAAAGGGGGTAGGGGGTCATTAGTAATTGCATAGTCTTGCAACAAAGCCAGCATAATCAGATGCCCACACCATCCATGGATCATAAAGATAAAATTGTCTTACTTTTATTTTGTCTCTCACCAAGTGGGTGGATAATGCGGGATAGCAGCTTGAGGCTAGGAAAGGATGTAGTGGTAGTGCTGGTGTGAGAAATACCAGGAATCCATTGTTAGGTGCTCCAACTGCCGCGATATGACTGAAATACTGTTATTAGTGGGGTTAAGCCTCATTCAACCAATTAATCTAACTTTTATTGCAAAAATCTGCGAATTTTTAATACCAAATTCTGCGAATTTTTAATACCAAAGTCTGCTAATTTATAATGCCAAATTTTGCTACCTTTTAATATCAAAATCTGCTAACTTACAATGCAAATGTATACTATCTTTTAATACCAAAATCTGCTAACTTACAATGCAAAAGTCTGTTATCTTTAAACACCAAAATCTGCTGAAATTTAATGACAAGATCTGGTTCCAATTTGAATGCGCTAGCTTTTATATTGGCGTGACCGATATACCCTGCTTCTACCATACAGGGGAGGGGAATGGAGGACAGAAATGATTTAAAATCGCCAATAATTTACTGTTCGCTTTCCCTAAACTTACGATTAACCCATAACCGCACAAAAACTTTTAGACTGATTCAAACTGAAAAGAGTTGAAGACGACAAATTAAAGTTAATGATCTTTTTCTTATTTTTTGCAATTTTCTGCGTATAAAACATTATGTAAAATGATGAAATTGCTTGGTTCAAGCAATTTCTTCTTTTACACAATTTTTCCCAATTGTTTCCTCGAGAAGCCTCCAAAAGCTTCTTCGTGTAGGAATTGGTGAACAAAACAAAAATTAACATGCTATAACGTTGAACAGAATCATTACGAAGAAAGAATAAATTGATAATCCAAATCAGATATTTAAAAATTCTATAAGAGGTAATATATGATCCTGGCAAATGACTTATTGTAGAATGATAACTTTAGTAATCATTTGGGGGGGGGGGAGAGAAATCGCCTTCACCAATCAATTTTTCCTTTTCTTAAAATGATTTCTTATGCTTTCTATTCATTTTAGTTTAAGCCCATTTGAACTGTAGTTTTCAAGCTTCTTGAATTTGGAACGGTTTTAAGAACAGAACAGAACAGAACAGAATATTTATTTAACAATCTGACCTGAACACATATGGTTCATCGTCAAAATACAAACATAATAAATCACATGCATGAGTACGTACATATTTTTAACAAATAAATAAGGAATAAAATGCGGAAATAATGAAGAAGAAAGAGTCCTAATTGATATGTTATATCAAAAGGTTCAAAAATAAATCATCATAGGCATTTAAGAAGGAGTTTCAGTTGGTAACAATGTTCAATTCATTTTTTCTTTTATGCATTGCTTTGTTATAATAAATTCCAATACCGTTAAGAGTTTTCACGTTTTCTGAGTTCAATAATTCTATCAATTTTAACATATTTGGTTTATTGTAATAATATTTTTTCAAATATAATTTCCTAATGTCTTTATATGCTGGACATACTAATAGAAAGTGAAATTCATCTTCTAACTGATTCAAGTTACATAGTTTACAAATTCTCTCGTTTCTGGTAATGTTTCTATGGCGTCTCGTTTCAATTAAAAGCCGGTGGGCTGATAAGCGTAACTTGGTCAAAGCATTTCTATAAGTTGGTATTTTCATTTTGATAATATAAGCAGAACAACAAAAACTATCTTTTAAATTTCTGAAAATTAATAAAGATGTTCGGCTGCTAATATCCTGAAACCATTCACTAATATATATATCGAGTAATCTGTTACGAAGAATAGGCAAAAATGCCTTTAAATTGACTGATTCTGGAAATAACCACACATCATAAAATCCAGTCTTTTGTAGTAATTCTTTCACTTTGAAAGTCCAAAGATTTGAACTGTTTATGTTAGATATTTCATTTATAAGTACATGCAGGATACAATTAGATTTTTTTTTGGAAAATAATTTGATAAAGTATTTGATTATTCTAATTTTTATATTAATATGAAGGGGATATCTGCCTAGTTCCCCATAAATGGCCGAATTACAAGTTGATTGTTTGACGTTTAAAATTCTTCTAAGAAATTTTCTATGTACACGTTCAGTAAGTTCACTTGTCATAAAACCCCAGACTTCGCTCGAATAATATATAATAGATGCAACAAAAGAATCAAATAAATCGAGCATAATTTTTAAAGGGATATCTTTGTTTTTGGTAATATACAATAATTCACTCATTGATCGTGTTGCTTTTCCGTTTAAAGTCTTAAGAGCGTCCAAAAAGGATCCATTACTGCTAAAAACCAAGCCTAAATAATTGAATTTAGTCACGATTTCAATATCATTTCCTGAGTATGTGAAACTCAAATTATTGTGGGAATTTCTACCGCGATGGAAAATTACTATTTTAGTTTTTTCAACATTTACCTTAAGTTTCCGTTTATCACAGTATTTTTCAAAAGCATTTAATAAGTCTTGTAGTCCTTTAGCTGTGTCGGATATTAAAACTGAATCGTCAGCAAAAAGTAATAAATATATCGACAACTGACCTATACTAAAACAATCTGTAGTATTTTGCATTAAAAAGAGTTCGATGTCATTAATAAATAGAGAAAATAAGATCGGCGAAAGTGATTCACCTTGTAACAAACCTACGTCATAATTGTATAGCTCTGAAATAGAGCCCATGTGTTTTACGCACAATTTAACATCGTTGTATAACGAACGAATCAAATTTAAAAGTTTACCGGTAATATTATTATTAATTAGTTTAAACCATAAACCATTTCGGTAAATTGAATCGAAACATTTTTCTAAATCTATAAAACAGCAATATAATTGTTTTTTATCGTAAAATTGCTTTTGGATGAAAGAATTCAAAATAAAAATTGCATCTACTGTACTGTAATCACATTTGAAACCAAATTGGGCGTCACTGAGAACATCATATTTAATTGACCACGCCTTAAGTCGTTCATTGACCAATGAAGTGAAAAGCTTAGAAAAACAGCTGGTCAAAGTAATTCCGCGATAATTGGTTAAATCGGAATGGTCACCCTTTTTATGTATAGGTACAATTACACCCTGTGACCAAGATTTCGGAAATGTATTTTTTTCTAGTATATAATTAAATAACTTCAGTAACGGTTTATCTAGGTAATCAATGCTTTCTTTAAAATATTCATAGATAATATTATCTGTAGAGCATGCTTTATTTGAACCAAGTTTTGTAACACAATTTCTTAATTCTGCTGTAGTAAATGGTAAATCTAATTCTGAAAAGGTATTCTCATTATTTTCTGAATTGTCAAAATTTTGTAAAAATTCCTCACATTCTAAATCTTTATGCGTAGAATTATCAGATGATAAACTCTTAAAGTATTCTAAAAATTCAGAGAGATCGATATCTGATCCATTGTATTGTTCCTTTTTTTGTCTAAACATTCTCCAGAAATCTCTTGGTTTTTTGTTTTTCATGTTTTCCAAATTTATTGCAATTTTTCTGTTATAATTTCGTTTGGCACTTTTATATTGGTATTTATAATCACGTTTTTTAATGAGAAAATCTTGTCTGTTTGCATCATTTTTAACTAAGTTATATTGCTTGAGTGCCTTTTCATAGATAGCTCTTTTATTTTTACAGGTATCATCAAACCATTTTTTCATAGTATATTCACTTTTGCAAGAAAAATCGGTACTTTTTGTACGTTTACTGCGTTTTTCGAAATACTTATTTCCGGTATCATTCAAATAATCAGTAAACATCTGAACCAAATTATCTGGATCACAGTTCTGTGTAATATTTTCCTCTAATTTTTCATTAAAATATTCAATTGACAAAGAGATATCGTTAAGAAAATGTGCCTTATAATCATCATTCCACCTGTATGAAACGTATTCGCCCCGATTCATATGTGAATCGTTGCTTTTATTTATCTGAAAACTAAAGGATATAGGTGCGTGGTTTGAGAAAATAGTAAAATCATGTACCTCAAATTCAAAAATAATATCAAAATTATTAAAACTAGTCAATATATAATCAACAGTGCTTTTCCCCATTATGGGTAAAACAAGTAAATTTACCAATATTACAGTCTCAACCTACTCTGCCATTAACAATATTCAAATTTACAGATTTGCACATTTCTAATAGACAGTCCCCAAACCGATTTGATCCCCTGTCACAAAATGCTCGAGGGGTAAAATCCGTTATGACACCATCTGACTGATCTTGGTCGATAAGCGGTTGGTCGTGATCGATATAATCTTTTTTACCTGCAATCCGTGCATTTAAATCACCTAAAATAAAGACTTTACCTCCTAAATTTTGAAAGTATCTAGTGTCGGACTCGATTTTCTCAAAAATATCAAAATCAATATTTTCGTAGATAGGTGAACCTTCAGGAGCAATATAAGTGGAACAAATATAAATATTTTCTGGTATATTGAAAAAGGTTTTGTCTAATTTAAATTAATTTTACTCCGCGCGAAAAACAGTTAAGAAAGTTCGTCCGGTAATGAAATAGCTGGCGATTTAAACAGATTTGTTTGTATTTTTTACAGGTAGAAGACGAGGTGTTAAGCTTAGAGAACGGCGTGTAGACCTTAAAGAAAATAGCGACGGAATAATTGAATTTCTTAGAGAACTTCAGTACACAATGATAGTTGATGGCGATGACGACTGTGACCTTAACCTTGTTCTCAACCCCTACATGCAGCTTCCAGACCAGAACGTAGCGAGGAGACGGAAGTATGCCTTCTATACGGGCGTGAACACTGGAGACTCTTTTGCCTGTAAGGTTAAACGAAGAAACGGGAAAATTAAATGTGATGTTGCTGGTTTGTTAGAGAGGAAAGGAGAGACATGCTACCTGTCCCCCGTGTCAGGAATGGCTGAATGTGAACGTTCGGACAACTTTGCGGACGGACAGTTACTAGTACTCGATGATAACTACCAACGCGTGAATCATTCGTCCCAGCAATTGGATATAAACTCGGCAGTTGGCCGACGTAAGAGATCTATTCTTCTAGACCCAGGTTTCAAAGCGGTTGAGATTGTTTTTGTTGTCGACGAAGCATTCATGAATCCATTTTATGACAGAAATCCTGGCGATGACGCCGCTGCCGTCGAGGAAGCTGAATTATATGTAACTTTACTTGCTAATGAAATGTCAGTATTTTACAACAGCGTGAAGGAAGTGTCTGGTGGCGCTCTAGATCTGGTTATATATCCTGCAACATTCAGGCATCCGGGTAAAAACAACAACTTCCCATGGTCTCGAAACAACATCATTAATAATGACGAGTTAAATATTTACAACGCTTTGAGCGACTTTAATATTTTTAGATTTAATGAATTACGAGGAATACAGTATGATCACGTGATGGGCATCTCTGGTCCGGACCTTTTTGTAAGCGATATTGGATCATCCTTACTGGGAGTAGCTTTTACAAGCACTGTATGTCGACCTGGGGCACCAGCGGTATCTCTACAGGAAAATATAGGACTCAACCTTGGCTGGGTCGCTGCTCACGAATTAGGCCATGCACTTGGTTCAGGTCATGACCAGACAACAGCTTGTCCAACTCGAACCAATGTTATGTCTGCATCTCTATTTTTCCCGGGTCAGTCCACTCGCAACACCTATAGCAGATTTTCCTCGTGTTCGGTAGACCAGTTTATATCCCATCTAAACCGTCAACCGGATTGTACGGCTGACAGTGGGTTTACGGATGTTCAGTTCGAAGCTGCCTTTTGTTCGGGTCTCCTTGGTGCGTCTGAGATGTCCTTAGATCGCCAGTGTCAGGTACGAACCCGTTCCAGTACTCCATCTGCTTGCTCGACAGCCGTGAATTCCAATGGTTGCCACCTTGCAGGTCAGATTTTCTGTCGCTCAACTCCCCAGGGCTCCAGCAGTACGAGTTTATTGTTTGTCTGGAATGGAACACCTTGTGGAACAGGAAGTTTTTGTTTTAAGGGAAATTGTGTTACAGAATTCAATATTTGTCCTGCCGTGCCATCGACGTCAACTGTAGTCCCGACAACGACCCAGGCAGCGACGACCACACAGGCACCGATTACCACTAAAGCACCGATTACCACTCAAGCACCGACGACCACTGAAGCAACGATCACCACTCAAGCACCGACGACCACACAGGCACCTACTACAACCCAGGCACCTACTACAACTCAGGCACCGACGACCACTCAAGCACCGATGACCACTCAAGCACCGACGACCACACAGGCACCGTCGACCACACTGTCACCTACTACAACTCAGGCACCTACTACAACCCAGGCATTTACTACAACACAGGTACCTATCACAACCAAAGTACCAACCACCACACAGGCACCGACTACCACACAGGCACCGACCACCACACAGGCACAGATTACAACAACTCAGGCCTCAACCTCAGCAGCAACTCCCACAGTAATCCCCCCTGGTGGTCGCACCGTTATGACGGTATCAACGAGTACAACGACAACAAGACGACCGCCATCTTGTTCATGCTGTCGTGCACGATCTAGACGAAGACTCAGGCGGTGTTGTCGAAGGGGGTATAACCAGGGCGTCACATGCTCCTGCTGTAGACCTCTCGTAACTCGAGCCCCAGCTATTCCTAACACGAGTACATCAACACCTGGTACGACCTCAACGCCAACCTGTACTTGCTGTCGTTTCGGTGGTAGACTGCGTCGATATTGTTGTCGAGTCGCAAATTTCGGACGAAACTGTTTGTGCTGCTAGCATCAATGATCTCATTCATCTAGACAATCTAAACACCAAAGTGTTCATTAACTGTCACATAATAAATTTTTGATCTGCAATAATTGAAGTGACGAATTGCGCATGCCAATTAAAAAATTGATCGGTCAATCAAATCACGCATTTAGAGTGAACTTCGACATTTGCCGAAATCTATAAAAAAGCATTGTTTCAGGTCAACATTTTATATATTCTAAATCAACATTGTTGTCATCTGAATATATCTATCTGTTTTAATTAATATCCATTGAAAATAATTCATAAGCGTTGTTAGGAAACCATAGATGGATTCTCTTAGTTACGTCTGCTGAATCAGAATTGTAGTTCAAATAAGTAAATTCTAGTTTCGTCTATCCAGACGCAAGTGTTTTGATTGACTTTTTTTTCTTTCGTGATTTAGAGCACAGAACTCTATTTTGTATGATTGTGCACAAAGTAGATCCATAAAATTTTTGTCAAAATCTGTAAAATATTTGTTTTGTTTTTCTTGATTGTATTAAATTATAAGAAACCAAGGGATATTTTTTGTTCACGCTTCGCGTATTTAAGGTCCATTCGTCAATGAAAATAGTATACATGTATATTCTTTTAATGTCTTAATTACTTTTCAAAATTTTCTTGAATTGTTCCATTTCATTTGTCGGGTTCACGTTTAATTTTTCATGGTAAAAGAGGCTATGAAGGATCTAAAACCCTTTAACTACATATTATTATTCAGCTGAGTTTTAGAGCACCTCTATTAAACGACCACTTCGGTCACAATCGAAATCTCCCTTTTCAAAATAAAAAAATTCTCAAACACATGTGGTCGCATTTGCTAAAACCATATCATACCTAAATCCAGTGTTTGTAGAGCTCATTTGAATAGTCTCAGTGACACGATTCTATTGAGCCCCAACAACATAGGATTTACAACACTTCTTTCCGAAATATATCAACAATATAGGGTTTAGCGAGAATTGTGTTATCATTGTCTCAACCCTTCATATATCTAAAAAAATGTGTCTTAAGCGACCATTCTCTTAAGCGACCACTTTTTAGTAGTCCCATAAGTGGTCGCTTAATACAAGTTTTACTGTACACTCTTCAAATGAGCAGGACGTGCAGATTATGCTGTACTATGTTTCGATTTAATCCATTCCAACACAATCCGGTTTTAACCCATTCCCACACGATAACGATTTGGTTTTTGACGCCTTTGAGCAACTTCTTTCGATTTGCACCATTCTAGAATTTCTTCGTCTGGTAACGTGTTAAATGGTTGCTTTACGCCAGTCAGAAAATCTTTCAGTTTTATCACGGTGAAAAATCACATGTTCATGTGCTTCCCGTTTAATACCAGTACAAGAACCGGATTTTCTTTCGCCAAAAACATACCAACATGACCAGGAGCGTAGTCGGGACTCGAACCCGCAATCCCGGAATGACCCCCAGTCAGTTTATTAGTCCGTCCCTATTATACAAACCCTATATCATCATGGGATGTCATTGGTTCGATCCCCGGCGGCGGCACATATCCTTTCTGACGTTTGTCTCTCACCAATGGGTGGATACTCGTAAACCTAAGTGGGATAGCAGCTGGAGGCTAGGAAAGGATGTAATGTGGTACTGGTGCGAGATATACCAGATTTCCACCGTTTGGGTGCTCCAGCCGCAGCGATATGACTAAAGAATTGTTAAAAGCAATGTTAAACCCCCGGCAAAACAAAACAAAACCAACCACTATATCGTTGACGGGGGACCAGGACGTCGTAAATACAGCTTGAACAAAATTGACAGAGTAGTGTAATCCCATTTCCCGAACTGTCCGGCATCGATGTTTTTCATGTAGCACTTGCGGACACTTCTTCAAGGTCAATTGTCATGGGACAAGTATTTATTAGGACAAATCTTGGAGCGGTGAAAAGAAATGATCTCAAAGATAACTCGCTACATATTGGAAAGTTATCCTATTGTTTATATGGTAAGGTAGAAAATATTGCGGTTAACGAAAGAAATACTAGAACCAGCACTTTTTTCATTCACAACAATTTTCTTTCAAAATTCATCTTGTCACTTTGCGGACATGTTCACTTTAATTGACCAATCGATGCTATCAATCAAATTCTCTGTCGACCGATGACATCAATTATTTTGACTTGAAGTTCAGTTTGAAGTCCTACATTGAGCGCCATTTTGTTGAATCATTTTTGTTGATTTGGCGACTTAAACGTCGTAACTACAGCTTATTCAAGCTGAAGTTTCGACGTTTAGGTCGCCAACTAACTATTCTACTTATTTGTAACATACTGCTGGCCATAAATTTTGCAAAATAACGCCGTTAAAAATCGAAGCGGAACTTCCTGTGAGGATCAATGGGCAGAGTCAAAGGAGTCAGTGGGCGGGGCCAGCGATTGATCAATTCAGGACAAGTAGAACTTTGTATCTTACTTGTATCTTACTTGTCCGAGAATAATTGAAAAACATTTGCATGTCCACAACATAAATTCTTTATTTGCGACGTTCTAATCGGCAAAGATCGAAATAACGAGTTGAAGGTGAAAACTTAGATGTCAGTCGGCCCTCGTTGGGAGAACATTTTTTTTTCTACTCGCAGCTTTAGTCTTTTCATCCCACTCACACATAACCCCAACAATCATCTTTGTATCGACCCTTGCCATGCTGAAACCGGAATATTCCGGGTTTGGTAGGAGGTATAGACAAAGATCAGCCTGCACATAAGTGCAGTCTGATCTTAGTCTACACCGCCTGCCTGTCCTTTTCAAACGAGAGTTGTTTATGGAATTAATTTTCAAAAAAGATATTACTAATTGGACAACAAGTGCTACTAGTGCTTTCAGTCCTTTGATTTTCATGAATGCAATTCTGAAAAAGACCTTATTCCGCATTACGAGGGTTAATAACCTCTTAGTTTGTTGGTAACCTACAAAATGTCCATTTCCCGTGCTTTAACCTGCAGCCCTTTTCTCCCTTTTCTTACACGTTCTCAAACACATAGAATGTTCTGCTCTTATAAACAAAGTATCACATTAAAGTCGAATTGGCCATGCGCGAGTGCCAATCAAAGAATCAATCGACCAATCAAATATTTCATTTAGATCTTGAGTGAACTTTGAACACCGACATTGGTCGACATTTTTGTGAAGTATGTTTGCTGATTTGGCAACTTAAACATCGTAACTACAAGCTGTAGTAACGACGGTTTGGTCAGCCGCCAACCAACAAGTGTACCTTTTTGTTATATGGTAGTGACCAAAGATTTTCTGGAATACGTCCTTTATTATCTAAGTGGAACTTCCTGTTGGAGCTCTGTGGACGTGGCCTGCGATCCGTTAATTGTTTGGACAATAACTATTTTTCGACGAGTGGAAATTCGGCAAGTGTAACCCCCAATAGCACATTTGGTAGAGCACTCGACATTTAATCTCGATATCGCGATTCGATTCTCGGGCTGGCCAAACTAACAAACTAAATGTCTCCCGGGTGAGACGTATATAATTCAAACCGAGGCCCCATGTGACGGTGGTGTCCACCGAACACGTAAAAGAACTAGGTGGAGCTCGCAGTAGTTCTTGTACTATCCCTATAAACACCTAACCGGAGGCGTCGCTTATATGTGCAAATGCTGTGGTAGCTATGTTGAATGTCAGCCCGATTACCTCAGTTGGTAGAGCACTTGACTTCAAAGCTCAAGATCACGGGTTCGAGCATTGGGGTGACCATATAAACTAACAAACTACATTGTACTTGTCTTTCGGATGAGATGTTAAACCGAGGCCCCGCTATCCACCGAGCACGTTAAAGAACCAGTCGGGGCTCTCAGCAGTTTCGTCCTGTATCCCCCGTAACAACTAACCATCTTCTGGGGGCGTCGCTCATATGGGCATGTGCTACGGTAGCGACGATAAATTAAACGGAAACACGCTATGATGAATAAACGAACATCCTGCACACACACTTCGGTACAGTAATTAGACGACGTATTGTTCGGCGAAGTGTCTTAAGCTCTAGCGGAGATTTCGGCGGAGTGTAAGGAATATATAACACGTAAGTAAATCTTAAAGAAAATCTTTTCTCTGAAAGTACTCACTTGATTTGTATAATGTTTGATCCCCAATCGCGGCGAATATTCGCTGGATGGGTAATGGTAACCCTAAGTGGGTAAGTAGCTGGGGGGCCTGAAATGATGTTGTTATAGTACTGGTGATATAAATACCAGGAAACCATGGTTACGTGCTCCAGCCACCACAATATGACTGATATACTGTTAAAAGTGGTGTTAAACTCCGTTCAATCATTTAACAATGTTTAGAGGAATTTCAGTTTTCATCATGTTTTCTCTAGCTGTTTTATTGTGGGCGAACAAAGGCGGGTCTGTGTGGGAATGGGTTAAATGATTTGTTGTTAGACCTCTATCAGATTACTTTTAATAAAAATAAAACAACAGAGCATTTTATTTGTTCTGTATATACCCATATTTTGGATTTTTGTGACAAACTTCATTTTTAAAGTAATGTGATAACCTCAACTTTGTTAAAAGCGTATTTGTGATCTATTACTTTGAATTGTCATCGGTAACGTCTGAAATTGTGTCTGAATTTGAGTTGAAAGAACTACAATACATAACCTAAACATCTCTTAAAGGAAAATAAATGTTCTTTTTTTTAATAGGGGCAGCTCATGATGATAATGAAATTGAAAAATAGTGCGACCGGACCTGGGGCGAACGGGAATTAGGGCGAACGAACCCGGGGCGACCGGGAATTGGGGCGAAAAGTTATTAGGGCGAACGTGTTCTAGGGCGAACGGACCCGGATTCAAATGTCACAACCCGTAAAAGAACTTTTCAAATTTAATCCTGTTAAGTTTTTGCCTGATAAAACATTAAGTCACAAAACCCCTCGAAACATTATGACCAGTAGAAATCCACTAAAAATACACCTGTAAGACTGTATAGATATGCAAATGTATCGACGGGAAAAAAATCAGCTTGGATTGTGCTGGTCAAATAAGGACCGTCAAATTATCTGTTGAATATCAAAAAAGTTTTATAATCTCGGGCCCTTAATGTTATCATGTACCGATTTGTAAAAGAAATTTACTTAACCATTTCCTGTTAAATCCCTGGTTTTTACGCCCTTGTGATTTTATATTTGACAAAAGATTGTGGGAAAAGAAGAAATTGCTTGTAACAAGCAATTTCGTCTTTCTCATAATACTTTCTTACTTGATGGCTAGATATTTTTCAAATTGCTCTAACTTTCAGTTTGTCGTCTGCAACTTCTTTAAATTTGGACAAGTCTAAAAAATTGAAAAACAGGGAAAGGGTTAACTTGACTTGAAGGGCGGCGAACATTCTACTTCTCTTCCTATAATGAGAAAAAAGTAAAATTGATAGTATGATTCCCGGTTGATACCGGGTGCTGGGATTCGAATGTTGTTTTCCGATTTTCTTTGTGCAACTCAAAAGCTTTAAATTCAAACAAGAACCAGGCGTGAAAGTTGGTAACTTCCGGTACTTAACGCCGGTGTGAGAGCGTTATTCAGCAGAACAGGGAATAGCAGTATACAGATTAAAAGAACTCACGAGATTTGAAAATGAGAACGAATTTGACTTCTGCAGGTAATAGTTTGCGATGTTAAAATGTATCGAATGTGCTTTTTTCTTGTTTATTATCAGAAAAACTATCTTTAAAAGTTTCTACGTTACCCCTCCCACTCCGCCAAAATAAGTTTTTATTTGCGTTCCTCAAATTTTTAAAGCTCACATCACGATAATGTAGATTTTGATGTACTCCGAAAGTTAATCAATACAACACAAAAGATATGATCTCATTCAATTAATATTTTCACCAAACCTAGGTTACCTTGCATTATCCGTATTCCTTTATTGCACAAAAACGTTTGCATGCTTTTAGCTGAGCAATTATTCTATGGATAAATTTTAGTATACATGTTGCAGTGGAGTGGAAATACATATTTTCCACACTTGTCTTCAGACAAGTAAGGCATGATTATCTACTTGTCCAGAATTAAAATGAACAGTTTGTAGTGTTCTGCTGAGGCCATCTCTCGCAAAATTTATTCATGTTGCATAAAAATTAGCGTAGGTTCTAAAAGTGTCAGGGACGAAATTCTGCATTTTTTCCACACAGACCATTTCCAATGACCAAAAATTACTTTTTTTTCCAAAAATCAGGAATGAAAATTCCCAACACCGTTTTATTTCCTTATGTTGAAGTGAATTACACCTTATGAGGATAATAATTTCAGCTATAAATATCTGAGATTTCATTTGTCAAAATTTGGAATTCCTTTAGATTGGTTCATTTAAGTCATGTAGTCCCAATCTTATGGTCTAACATTATACCAAAACCAGAATCTAAAGAATTTGTTTTAGGAGTCCAGATTCTATGATTAGATTGTTCTTTTTTACGCAAATTTTATTTTGTGTAAATATTCTTGAAAACTATCAAAAGACACTTTTACTGGATTCAAATAGCTGACAGAACAAGGAATGATTTATATTCATAGTAAGAAATAATTGATATCTAACTATCCTGTAGTTATGAAAGGCTTCATTTTGTTGTTAAAAGAAGTTTACAGTAGTAAGTGTACCTGTGATGACATATCACAACAGTGTTTGTTCACACTTATTGCTGTCAATAGTTGATATAGTGATAGAGCCACCGTCATAGTGTAGTCGGTAGCGCGTCAGACTCCTAATCTTCAATCATGGGATGTCAAGGGTTTGATCCCTGGCAGTGGCACATATTCTTTCTGACATTTGTCTCTCACAAATGGCCGGATAATTGTAAACCTAAGTGGGATAGCAGCTGGAGTCTAGGAAAGGATGTAGTGGTAGTATTGGTGTGAGAAATACCGGGAATCCATTGTTTGGTGCTCCTGCCGCCGCGATATGACTAAAATACTGTTCAAAGCGCTGTTAAAAATAATTCAATCAATCAATGATATAGTGACAAACTTTTACACAAATATTACAGAATTAAAAAATCTCTGTTTTATAATGATTTAAAATGATTTACGGAGACTTTTAAATCAATTAAAGTTTAATTACTTTTTTTTTGCACTGGCTTTTTTCTGTATTTGAATTTAAGGCTCTGAATGATCCCTCAGACCATTTTCTTGATACTTTTGAATGTCTGGTACTACTTATATTGGTCCAAAACTTCATACCTGCAATATTTTATAGTCCTGATGCTGATTAGATCAGTCTTAAAGCCATAATCCATAAAATTCTACCAAAAATAGATTTTACTCTGGGTTTTGAAAAAGGTAGAAAGTTCTCCCTAGACATGATTTCTAGACCCTTACCTGTTAATAGTTGGGGGACTACAGGTTTGCTTGATTCCTTCTGCCTGTCCGTCTGTCACACTTTTGGCCGGAACATTTCTCCTAAACCATAAGTGCTAGCAACTTAAAACTTTATACATTTATAGATCACAATGTGGAGAAGTGTCATGTACAAGAACCATTACTCTGTCTCACCCTCTTTTGAGTTATTGCCCTTTGTTGTTTTTTTGTAACATTTTTGTCAGGAACATTTCTCCTTAATCACAAGCATTAGCATCTTCAAATTTAAGAAATTATAGACAGTGCTCTCAATAAGCGGACGTCGACGTATATTACGTCCAGAAAATCAGAAAAAACGTCCAGAAAATCAGACCCGGGCGTAAATTAACGTCCAACATTCTAGGAAAACGTCCTGATTTCATGACTGGGATGTTTTCTGAAGTTACAATATAAAGGGTTTGACAAACAAAAGAATGCATATTCTGGCCATACCCTCGGGTAAAATTGAATCCACAAGGAGTTTATCGAAATGTCTTCATGACGACCGATGTAGATGGAAATTTACAAAGAGCGTACTCGATTATAGTCGGTTCGGTAACCGAGCCTTCGCAGCATCTTGGACCATTTCTTTGGAAGTCACTCGATTAATAACGTGCCGGGCAAAAATCAAGCAGGCCCATTGAAGCCGTTCGGTCGAATTTAAGTAAAATAAGTTCAGGGCCGGAATTCACCCGAAATGTCATGTTCCGATTCAAGTTCGCAGCGGATACAGAACGGTGCGTCAAATTTGCATTCTAAATATGTCTATGATGCGGGGGATTCTATTTAGTAACTTGACATGACGTCCGTCCTAGCAACATCGAAGTTACTCAATTGATCTCGCTAGAGTTCGGTCCCTTTTAATGACGTCACACGTGTTGTCTGTAAACATCAACTAGCAGAAACGAAACAGGGGAAAAGATGCAACTCTGCTATTAGTCTCATTTCTTTTTGTAAATGACGTCCGGATTAGAAACATTGAAGTTACTAGATTGATCTCGCTAGAGTTCGGTCCGTTTTTAATGACGTCACACTTATTGTCTGTAAACAACAAGTAGCAGAAACGAAACAGGGAATTTCTTAAAAGATGCAACTCTGCTATTAGTTTCATTTCTTTTTGTACTGTTACTTTTATTTACGTTAGTCAGGGGTCTCGTTTGCCGATTTTTGGGGCCGAAATTCGGCCCCATTCCCAATGGCAAAAAGTACCTTTTTTTCCCCCATTCTAGGCTGAAAATTCCCAATAAGCATCTAAAATTCCCCCGATTAAGGCAACACAGAATGATACACAGAACTGCCATCCTTGCCTGTAAAATTATCTCACGTATGAATAAACTGTCAACCGAGAGAGTCCCGTATTTTTGTTTACATTTCCATTGATCACGATTACCGAAATATCCGAATGATATCGGCTAGACTGGTACTCGTAGTTTTACTGTGTATTTTACCGTAGTAATAATCAGAGACGTGACCCAGTCTAGAATGAATGGCCAGTTTATTTTGCGGCTTCCATTGCCGTTATAGAGGAATAATAATTTTCCGGTATTTGCATCGAAATTTAACTACTTTGTTTGCATCTTTTGCTTTCATGAGTTGAAATAAAAACTTAACTGTTTTCTTAAGAATTGTTCACTCGGAATAGTCATTATTTGAAATTTACCGTCTTGTCAAACGTGATCCGCATTTTAATCTTTTACCGTAACTAAGGGTAACCGTTCAGCATCCACGGATGCAAAATGTCGCACAATGATAAATATTACCGAAAAAAGATCGGTAAAAGTGGCGAAAAATGTGCCAAAATGGACACAATGTTTAAAATGCAAGCTTTAAAGGCCACAGATAAACAATCTACGTCGGATAATTTACAGCCAGAGGCCATTCCTTCTACCTCGATAGCTTCTGAGCTGGAGGGTAAGTTCCTCAAAAACTGATTGTTTTACGCAAATCCCTTTCAACTTAGGTTGCATTTTACCTTCAAACAGGGATATGTGGCATCCAATTTAACTAACTTCACTGATTATACAAATGCGTAATGAAAAGCTTAGCATTTTCATGTGAATTTTTATGGTTACAATTTATAGAGAATTGCAAAATAGACACATGGACTTTTCAAGGAAAAAAAGGCATGTCATTTATTGGTTGACACATTTTCAATTATCCTTGGAGTATATTTGATGTTTTCTTATAAAAAAGAATGTAGATGTCAGGTATCTACATTTATAAACCATTTTCCAAACAAGACATCCTTAGTAAAGAAATGGTTGTAAAAACATTGAAACAAAATAAGAAAATGGTGATAACCAGCATTATTCTTTTGTCTCAATATTTCTTGTGCTTTATTTTGATAAAAAGCTCCCCTTTTCAACAACAGATTTGTCGTCTGTGCTTTATTTCACAATATTTCACAGATTAATATTTGCTGTGTGGGAAAGGGTTTAGAAGGCTTTATGGAATTGGTTTGATAATTCAGCATATTTATAGTATGAACAGTTGGATAATTAACGAAATTGATTAATTTGTTGATGCAAAGTGTAACATGATCAAAACATTTGCATTGACTTATTAACCCTTTCCAACACAACAAATATTTTGACTTCTTTACCCAATCAGAGGTGGAAATGTAAAAGAACCCATGCTAGGCACAAGTTTTTGACATAATATACCATGATTGTACTATAAATATGCACTCTGCAGTATATACTTAAAAAAAACAGCATGTATAATTATACAGCATTTTTAGACAATCATTGTACATTGTGTCAAATACCTGTGATGCTAGGTATATCAAAACAGAGACTGTTTATGTTGATGACTTTAATAAATAATAAAGAAATGATGTGATTTATAAGCTTTTTTAATTTTTCCCAATTTTGGGTAAAACGCCGCTATTTTTCCCAATCTCACTGGCCCCAGGCCCCAGACAAAAATATGCAGCAAGACCCCTGTTAGTGTTATTCATGACATATGCACTTGGATATCTATGATATGACCGGAGACGGTATCGGAATAATCCAGTCTCGATATTTTCGTACCCAAAACGTTTCAAACAGTGTTTACTGACATTCTAGTAATCAGAAATTTTCAAATCCTGAGAGATTTGCAAATAATAATTACAAAATTTATCCACCCAAAATCGGAAATTAATAGTTCTCAAGGGCGGGAATATTGTGGGAATATTATTATATTTATATAAGAGACAAATTTCTCAAGAAACACTTCTTTTACCACATTGTTTTCTCTAGTTCAACTCAATGAGACATGAATTTTAGGGACTATGATTAAAGGGTGGAAAATTTACTGTAGGCTTTATGCATTTTTTTCATTTCATCTTTTTTTTGGGGGGGGGGGGAGTATGGTCAAGGGTGAAAAAAAATCCTTGATTTTGTGAAAACTTCCTGAAATTGAAACTTGGAATTTTAAAAATTCCTGAAATTGGTCCTTATTGAGAGCACTGTATAGATAACAATGTGGAGAAGTGTCATGTATAAGAACCATTACTCTGCAGTGCCCTTTTTTGAGTTATTGCCTTTTGTTGTTTTTACTGTAACATTTTTTTGTCTGGAACATATTTTCTTAATCATAAGCATTAGCATCTTCAAACTTTAGACACTTATAGATCGCTGTGTGGAGAAGTGTCATATACAAAAACTGTGACTCTAACATGCCCACTTTTTGGGTTATTGTCTTTGTTGTTTTTAACTTCACATTGTTGTACAGAACATGTCTCCTAAACCATAAGTGGTAGCAACTTCAAACTTGATACACTTTAAGATCACAATGTGGAGAGGAGTCATATACAAGATCCATTACTCTTCATGCCCATTGTTTGAGTTATAACCACTTTCAGGGCCTTCCCTGGGTCAATTTTTCTTTTCGCCATCACTTTTGCCAAACTAAAAAAACTGGAGCCAAATCTGTCACAAAGAAGCCAAATGAGAAGCCATTTTTTTCGCCGAGTTTCATGCCACTGAAATCTGCTGAGCTAGGAGACGAAAAGAAAAAAGATCCAACACACACATACAAAAAATACCACCAAATAACTTAATATGTTATCTATCTTGTTCATTTGTATACACTCCGACAAGCCATAATTTTTCTAGAAATTTCGGGATATTTCACTAAAAATTCGTATACCATGCCCAGTACCCATACCACCCACAGAGACTGGCAAACAAGTTTGTCTGTAACTGTTCTGAGCCCTATCAATCATCAATTCGATCAATTTTATAAAGTGAAATGGAGATCAAATGATGTTAGTTTTTGTATTAAATTTCTTTTTTCTACAGTTTTTATCAAAGTGTTTTTTAAGACCCGTGATTTACTTTTAACAGAGATCAAAGTCATTGCATTTTTCTGTCAACGACTTAAGCTAAATATTCCTCTGTTGATGCAAAAACACAGCTGACATCATAAAAATGTTGGGTCTGACTATTCCACTCTACAGGGCTGTAGGGTTGTGACGTACATCAGAGAGACCGACGAGACAGCTTTTAGAGGGTTTTCCCGCGTTGTACAATTTCCCCAGAGTAGAATTTAGACTAATAATTGGTCATTTGTATATTTAAGTCAATTTACATTTTTTTGTCGGATATGTATTCTTGATTTATTGAAAACCTACTGAACTAAGATTTTCTGCTTTTGATTTCTTGAATTTAATTTATGTAATGTAAACTGTCATATAGGAAGTCTTTGATCATGGTCAGAAAATGTCACCTGTAACGTATGTCATTTATTGGATAAGTGTTTGTCACACTTCGTTTATTGACTGACTCGCATGTTAATTGAAATTCGACACAATTATCACCGTTTTAACTCCTAGACTATGATAATCTGCCTCGATTGCAGTCAGGTAAAAACTTTTGGTTCATGGATGGTTCTTTATATGAAAACCAATTTGCTTCCACAGACTGATATCTATCGCCAATGTTTTTGCCAGATTGGATTTTTTATTGCCACTTAGATTTAATTTCCGCATTTGGCGTCATTGGCGATCGGCAGCGAAGGCCCTGACTTTACATTTTTGTCCAGATCATATCTTCTAAACCGTAAGTAATAACAAATCTAAGAACCCCACCTATAATATCTCTCTGGAGACCAACAAGTTGTTGAACACCTGGGGTAAGTAGATGCATTGAGAAAATGTCATGTGAATGGACCTTCAAAAGCTTTTGCGGTTATTGAATTGGCCAAAATTCTTTTCCATCGTTAAAAAAATTATCTAAACATAGTCATTTAGGAATTGGGATTTATGCTGAACAACTGAACATTGACAAAACTGGATTTAACTGATAATTTGTATTGGGTAAAATAACACACTAGCGTTTTATCATAAATCTTCATGTGTCACAATAATCAACATAATTTGGAGATTTTGGGATACCTAGTTTCACTTTGAAATATTGATTGTAATTTAGTTCATGGAGTTCAAAGTTATCGCTGATACTTATGATTTAGATTTGTTCTCTGATGAAACCTTTTGAATTGGATTCCTGTAAGATGTGAAATTTCAATAATCTAAGTTGGTTGTACTTACTTGAATTATCTTATCAATATCAATAATTGACTTAAACCTAACAAAGTAATTATATATGAACAAAAAAAATACTGTCCACACTAAGATGTAAAATACTTGCCTAGCTAATACTAACCTACCTTCAGGTAATTATCAATTTTTATATGGTTCCCATCTTTTTCACTCAGATGGTGAAAATTGCGATTAAATTAGCGTTATAGTTGTTTAATGGTCTTTCCCCCCCCCTCCAAGTTTAAGAGCCAAGCGCAACCCACTTTATAAAAAGTATGTCACTAAAATAACTGTGTGTGCACTCAAGAGGTCACATTTTTGCCCAGATGGAAAGCTTTGTATACACTCAAGAAGCTATATTTGAGTTTAATACATGTATCTTGATCTTTGATCAAAAGTTTTGTCTGATGTTTGGTACAAGTTTGATTTTGGGTCAAATTTGGTGAAAAGTAAGGTACTAGGTCAAACACTAGTACACAATGTATTTGCTGCATTTATGGCTTAACCAATTCCCACACCATGGCTCCTTTTGACGCCCTACAGAAAAAGCAATTAAGAAAACATTGTGTAAAATAATGAAATTGCTTCTCGCAATCAATTACTTCATTTTCCAAAATGTTTATAACCCAGAAAGCTGAAAAACCTAAAATTTCATAAACTTTTAATTGTCACTTGCAACTCCTTTCAATTTGGACTAGTCTACAATTTTGCTGTCTGGTTTGCCAAGTTTTTTTTTTTTTGAAGGGTCCCTAAAAAGGACCCTTTCCCAATGCCAATAAGTCTGATTCACCAGGAATTGAAAAAGAATTGATTCAGAATCAAGGGCTGAAGGAACTGGATGCACACTTTGTTGGCTAATAATTCTTTTAAAAATACATCTCATAACTCTATTTTAAAAGGGACAAGCAGGATGTGTAGACGAAGATCTTTACTTCCTGCCAAACAGGAATATTCCAGACTAAGCAAGACAAGGATTAAAGAATATCATTATTTATTTTCAGCTGGAGTTTTGGCGCTTTTGGATGAGCCAGAGCCGCAGCTCAAGGTGAGACTTTCAAATTTTATGATATGTCCTTCATAAAAACAATAACAAAAGCAACACCACCATTAACAAAAACAAAAGGAAACAATTAACCCATTGAATTAGGATTGTGTGGGAATGGGTTAATCTGTTACCACACAATGATACTTTTTGATGCCCTGAAAAAATACTTTCTTGGAAAACTTTGTGAGAAAAGGAGAAATTGTTTGTGACAATCACATTTTTGTGACAATCAAATTTTTGCTATTGTCATGGTGTTGTGTCGGTTGTCCGTGCATGAGTGTGTCTGTCAGTAGACTTTTGCTCTAAAAATCTCCTCAGAAAGTACTGAACAGAATTCAATAAATTTCACAGAAAAGTGGTTGGCCCTTTATCAGATTCCTTCAAAAAATTTTGAATGGGTGAAAAATATTGCTTCAATTGGCAGGACTAATTTCCACATATGGTGAAAACTTTGAAAATCTTCTCCTTTGAAACCTGTCAATTGATTGCAACCAAATTTCAGAGAAATGGTCCTTTGGTGACCCTTTATCATATTCTTTCAAAGAATTTGATCAGGTGAAAAGCATGGCTTTAATTAGTGGGGCTTATTTCCATATCTGATGAAATCTTTGAAAAACCTCTCCTCAGAAACTAGATGATGGATTTCAACATAATTTTACAGGAATGATCCTTATGTGACCCTATATCAGATTCCTTCAAAGAGTATTGATTGGATGAAAAGCATGGCTAATTGGCGAGGCTCATTTCCACATGTGCTGAAAGCTCAGAAAATCTTTTTCTCAGAAACCAGTTGGTGTATTCAACCAAATTTTGCATGAATGATCCTTTGGTGACTCTTTATCAGATAATTTTAATTTTAAAAGGATTTTAATTGGATGAAAAACATGGCTTGAATATGTGGGGCTTATTTCCATATAATGGTCTACAGTGAAAGCTTTGTTTATACCTTTTCATCTGGTTTAGTAAATGAATTATACGTAACTTGACTTTTGTAAAACAATTTAAAGTTTAAAATGCTTCTCTAGAACTATTCCAACACAGTGACACTTTTGGACTCCTCCAAGAAAAACAATTATTGGGAAAACATTGTGTAAAATGAGGAAATTGCTTGTAACAAGCAATTTCTTCATTTTACACAATGTTTTCTACCCTAAACAGCTGCAAAAATCCAAAGTTTCATAAACTGTAAGTTGTTTTCTGCAAGTCCTTTCAATTTGGAATAGTCTAAAATTTTGCCTTTAGGTAATGTGTTAAAATCAGTGACAAAGTTTATTTGCCAGAAATAGTATATGATTCAGTTTATATTGATTTCCTGAAAACACCTCATGCTTAATCAATACAATCAGGCCTGTGGAGTGATACAACCACTTATGCGCCTCACAATGTTTTTTACTTTGTTGGCACCTTTTTAGGTCAACTTATTGAAGGTCATGGTGACCTATTGCGATCATGTTTGGTCCATGGTGGTGTATTTTACATTTTCAACCTCTTCTTGTGAACTCTCAGATAGATTTCAACCAAACTTGGTAGGAAAAATAGTCATGGAAAGGCACTCCAGATATTTACTTATCATGGAGCTATCTCTCCTGGGGGCCCCATAAGGGGCAAAAAATGGTTCATCTTGAAAAATCTTCTTGTCATGAACTGGCAGTTGGATTCAATTTCCATTTGGTATTTAGTGTCTTTAGGGCAAGGACTGCAAAGTTTGTACCAGAAAAAATGGCCATGTGGGGGGGGCATAAGCTTACATAGTGACAGCTTTGAAAATCTTTTTTTTCTTTCAAACCAAAAGATCTACAGCTCTGATATTTGAAATGTGGCATCAACTACTAGACCTCTACCAAGAATGTTCAAATTAAGCCCCCAGGTCAAAACTGGCCTGACCCCCAAGACATCAAAAGTTTTACTTAGGGTTATATACAGTAGAGCCTAGAGCTTTTGTATTTGGTATACAGCATGATCTGGTTGATCTCTTTCAGGATTGTACAAATTATGGCCATCGAGTCAAAATAAGCCTGTTCTGGGACGTTACAAGTTTAACATGGACTTATATAGTGAACATTTTAAAATTTTATTCTCACTAACAGAAAGGCCTAGAGCTTTGATATTTGGTATGTAGCATCATCTAGTGGACTTCCTCTAAAATTGTATAAATTATGGCCACAGGGTCAAAATTAGCCCGTTCCCTGACATCACAAGTTTTACATATGCTTATATAGGGAAAACTTCAAAAATCTTCATCTCCCAAGTAGGAAGGCATAAAGCTTTTATATTGGATATGTAGCATCATCTAGCTGACCTCTATCAAGATTGTTTAAATTAAGGCCTCAGGGTCATAAGCCAGAGATGTGGAAATATTTTCTCTACTTGTCCATGGACAAGTAAAATGTGATTTCTACTTGTCCAGGATCAAAATGGACTTGCCTTTGAAAGGATGAAGAACAGATAAATTTTGAGAAAACTTTATTTTTAGAGAAGAAAATGCTGGAACTCAGCATTTTCTTCAATAAAAACAATATTTTCTAGCCTTAGATACGAACATTACGCTCATAAATCTCTCCTATCTATTCCAAGATTTGCCCTGATATTTACTTGTCCAAGGACAAGTAGCCTCAAAAAATGTACTTGCCCGCAGGTAGAAAAGTTGATGTCAGACAAGTTGGGCATGGGAATTCCACACCCCTGCATAAGTTTAACATAAGCTGATATAGTGAACATTTTAAAAATCTTTTTCTCTGAAACAGAAAGGACCAAAACTTTATTGTTGAATCAAGAGTGCGCCATAGGCCCCTTGAAATCGTTATGGACACAAAAGGAATTGTAATCCAGTCCCGGGGGCGCACAGGATTTAAATCAGCAAATCCTAGAAGAACTACATGAGCTGTTGCAATAGCTCAATGTCTTGTCTCTCAGGATGGTGGATTTTCAGTACTCCTGAACTTTGCTTTTGGTGATCTGTTATCACATTTTTTGTCTATTATATTTCTAATTTCCTTCCTTCAATATTCTTATGGGAATAATTAGTATATGCCTTATCCATATATCCATGGTTTTTGTGCTCTCTGGACTCAGGTGATCGATAAGACCCTTTGGGCCTCTTGTTTCCAATTTTGAAGTATTTAGAAATATTGTCTGCAACTTCTTTCAATATGGAAATAATAATGAAAAAGAAAGTCTAAATTTCTTGTCTGGTTAAGGGTTTATTAATCACAATCCCTACCAACTGATCTCCTACAAGGGAATTCTTCTGTGAAGTCATATGACATTAACCCTTTACCCCACAACAAAACTTTAGACTGGTCCCACACAGTGACCCCTTTGGACGCCCCTCAAGAAAAACCTTTAGAAAAACATTGTGTAAATGAAGAAATTGCTTGTTACAAGCAATTTCTTCATTTTACACAATTTTTTCTACCCAGAAAGTTGAAAAAATCTAAAATTTCATCATTTTGAAATTGTCGTCTGGAACTCCTTTCAAATTAGACCTGTCCAAAATTTTGCCATCTGGTAATGGGGTAAAGCTTATGAAATCTTGGGATTTTTTTATGTTTTGGGTAGAGAACATTGTGGATAATGCTTGTAACAAACAATTTCTTCATTTACAACAATGTTTTCCAAAACTATTTTTCTTTGGGGTAAAAGTGTCATTGAATGTGAATGGGTTAATATGCAAATTCATAATCAGTGACATTAAACAGAAAGCAAATCATTGGTAGGTGAGAAAAACTTATTACAAAGCTTAATTAACTGTAGTTATGACATTAAGTCTCTGAATATACTAATATACATGTATTATGTAAATATTGGAGGTCATAATCTCTCTTCCTGTCTGAATGAATGAATTCGTTTGTGCATTGTTTTTCTGGTCAGTAATAAACTGTTAATGTGTTCTAATTCTGTTATGTAAGCAATATAAACTGGGGTCTCTTGACTGCGTTGATCCCCAGCTTCTCCAGTCATTCTGATGGTACTTCAACCCATATCCACTTTCTCCTGCCTTTTTACGCCCTACAAGAAAAAAAGCTTTGGAAAAAAATTACATTAAATTAAGATATTCCTTGTGACAAGCAATTTTTTCGTTTTCTATAATATATTCTACCCCAAATTTAAAACAAAATTAAACTCAACTGTAAGGTTAATGCCATTTCAGAGGTATTATTTGTTCACAAATACTTATTGTTATGTATTAATAATTTGCAGGTATTTGCCCTAGACAAACTCAACAAAATAGTGGACATATTCTGGGCAGAAATTTCTGAATCAATTGATAAAATGTAAGTACATTGTACAATTTTTATTCTGAATGATTAAAAACAAATTCCTAAATTCTTTCCTGCTTATAGATGTTAATAAAAGTGTTAGAGCTGGTCAATTTGTTGTTCAAAAACTAAATATCAAACTTTCCCCATTCAAATACGAGATTTTACGTTCCTGTGATTTTATACTCAGGAAAACATTGTGGAAAAAGAAGAAATTGCTTGTAAAAAGCAATTTCTCCTTTTCCACAATATTTTCTACTACATAGGATGGTTTCATTTCAAATGGCAGCCAGTTTTCATTATCGTCTGCAACTTCTTTCAATTGGGACCAGTCTAAAATTTGAGAAACGGGAAAGGGTTAACATTTCTTATAACACGTTCCCATAGATCCCACTTTTGATACCCCTCCTCCAAGAAAAATGCTGTGGAAAAAACTATGGACGATGACGAAATTGTTTGTTACAAGCAATTTCTTCATTATCCGCTATGTTTTCTTACCCAACAGACAAAGATTTTTTAAATATCATTCAATGAAAATATGTGTATTCCATTTCTTTGAATTTGTACCAGTCTCAAATTGTATGGCCATGCACTTAAGTTGACTGCTTGTAACAAGGTCAAAGTCATCTGACTAGGTCAAGGTCAAATTTTTAAAATGTTTTGCTGATACACCATATATATTGGCAGTGGTGTTTCACCAATTTCTTTTTCTATTTCAGTGAAGTTTTGTATGAGGATACAACATTTAAACACAGAGAGCTGTCAGCACTTGTGGCATCAAAGGTAACAAATGATTAAACCTTGTCATGCTGAAAAAATATCTTTTCTGAATTTGCAATAAAATTTGAATTTTGAAAATTAATTTTATAAACATCTGTCTAAACAACTCTGGGTTGAAGTGAAGGCTGATCTTTATCTATACTTCCTGCCTATATAGGAATATTCAGCATGACAAGGGTTAAGAGCTATAAATCAAATCAAGTATGTGCCATGATACACAATTTTAAAATATTCTTGCTACAGAAAATCATACTTTTTTACATGCTTGAAAAATTATCTCAAGCTACAGTTGAGGGTTGATATTTTTCCTGCTGGGAATAAAACAACATGTAACTTCGCAAGAAACATCGAATAAATTATATTTCTTCAAATTTTACAGCATAATTCTTAATCCGAAAAATCTATATTGGTTTTCTTGCGCCTGAAACCCTTTTGCTCATTTCTTTTAGTATAATTTCCAGGATTGTTTGTTAGGGGAAATACTTTATTCTCCCATACATTTAAGGAAGAAGGGAACACTTTTTGTTTACATGGATGTGTGATAAGAAAAAAAACTAATCACACTGTATGAATACACACAAAAAAGCAAGTGAATAAGCAAGAAAACTTTTTTTTTTTACCAATCAGAATGCAGATTTTTGATAGACAAAACTAACAATTTAAATATTTACAGGTATATTACCACCTAGGTGCATTTGAAGAATCTTTAACATACGCCCTTGGTGCAGGTGGATTATTCAATGTTAATGATACAACAGAATATGTTGAGACCACAATAGGTTTGTAACTCTTTTTTCACCCTTTCCCGATCAATCCCTGGTTTTACGTCCCCGTACTGTCATACGTGAGAAAACATTGTAGAAAATAAAGAAATTGCTTGAGACTAGTAGGTTAAACTCTGTATTTTAACCAATGATACAACAGAATATGTTGAGGCCACAGTAGGTTTGTAATTCTGTATTTAACTAAAGCGCAACAGAATATGTTGAGACAACAGTAGGTTTGTAATTCTGTAAGCCATGTCATAACGCAGTCAGTAGAGTGTTAGACTCCTAATCTTCAATCATGGGATGTCATGGGTTCAATCCTGGCAGCAGCACATATTCTTTCTGACGTTTGTCTCTCGCCAATAGGTGGATAATCGTAAACCTAAGTAGGATAGCAGCTGGAGACTAGGAAAGGATGTAGTGGTAGTACTGGTGTGGGAAATACCAGGAATCCATTGTTGGGTGCTTCCGCTGCCGCAATACAATTGAAATACTGTGAAAAGCGGCATTAAACCCAATTCAATTAGATAATTGTAATTCTGTATTTAGCAGAAGCGCAACAGAAATTGTTGAGACAACGGTAGGTTTGTAACTCTGTACTGAAACCGAAGATACAAGAGAATATGTTGAGACCACTGTAGGTTTCCATCATACTGTGGGTCAATATTTCTTTTGAAATTTAATTTCATAAAACAAATCTGACTTAAAAGGGACAAGCACTCATGTTTAGGCTGATCCTTGTCTATACCTCCTGCCAAAACAAGAATATTCTGGTTGACAAGGTTAACATTGTGATTAGAATGGTAAATTGTAGAGCAGACAGTGCAGGAATTGATCAGACCATTTAGAGTAGAGGCTGGTCTTTTATGCTACCTGAATCAGAAAGGTAAGATGAAAGAAGTCAGCCTGATATGGTCAGTTGGTATAGCATATGTTAGTTCATACCTTAAGGGCACAAATTTAAACCTCTGTCAGACCAAGAGGTGGCTCATATTTGCAAAGGCTGTAGTATGAATGATAATTCACCAATTACCAGACAATAATATCATATGGCATACTGGTTGGAAAAGTTTGTGTAAAAAGGGGAAATTGCTTGTAAACAAGTAATTTCTCCTTTTCTCAAAATGATTTCTACCCTGTTTGGCTCTTATTTTCCAATTTTAGCAACAACATTTTCATCAAAAGTTTAATATTTTGCCTCAATTTTTCAGTGATACATCTTGTACTGTAGTGATAACTACCTACATTAGTTGATTACTTCATATCTTTATGAGAGATTTATCAATGAATCAACATATTGCTTAGGATTTTTGACCCCCTACTCCCCTTAGCATTTGTCACTCCCCCCATTTCAATATTTCAGCGGGGGAGCTCCCCCTCTTGGAAGAAATCCAGGATGCAACACTGCAATTTGAAATGTTGTCTGCAACTTCTTTCAATGATCTAAAAGTTTGTCATCTGTTAAAATTAAACAACAAAAAAACAAAATGTCCTATATTTATTTTCAGCAAAATGTATAGATCATTACACTAAACTACGTGTAGCAAATGCTGAAAATCCTGATGATGAACAAAAAACCATTGACAGTCGTCTTGAAACTATTGTTAATCGCATGTTTCAGCGATGCTTTGACGACAAACAATATAAGCAGGTTTGTTGCTTCTTTTGTAAGGATGTAAAGTGAACATTTTCATACCTCTTTATCAAAAGCTTAGGAGTATATTGTTTTACCATTGTGTGTCGGTCATTCTGTTGGTCTGTCTGTCTTCAAAAAACATAACATTTATAATTACTTTAAGCCTATTTGAGTTATGACACTCATATTTGGTATGATAATATATGTCATCAATGTGCATCTGCAGATGCAAGGTTAAGGTCATTTGACATGGTAAAGGTCACTAGTCAAGGTTAATTCTCTTCAAAATTTTACTGAAAATCTTAACATTTACAATAACTTTAAGCTTTCAAGATACAGTGCTTCTATTTGGCATGATGATAGATCTCATCGATACATATCTGCAGTTACTAGATTGAGGTCATGTGACAAGGTCAAGGTGATTTATCAATATCACATTTCAGAAAAAAAATGACGGGCATGGCATTTAAAAAAAGGAATCACACCTTGTTTGTATTGAAAGTATTTCTTCTGATAAATTAAATAGTCTTTGACTTGATGAGTTTTCCGAAAATAGAAATATTTCATGGAAATATTATTTTTCATTTTTCAATTTTTTTTCTTGATATTGGTTGCTAATGCAAACAATCATATGTTGAGATCATTGTCAAATATCTCAAACTGTAAAAAGTAAGAATATTATCGTGCATGTAGTTTATACTATCAAAAAAGCCTTTTAGCTAATGTTTAACTTATTTTTATTACACAATACCTATTTTAGTGCAAATGCTTTCATGTGGGATTAGAGACACATTGCATTTCAATCAATGTGCTGACTACAAGCCCAAAGTCATTTTACCCTGTCAAAAAGTTGTAGGTACAGGGGTCGACACTAACTATGCTTCAATGGTATCTCACAGGAATCCCTACTTATTTCATCAGGATCCCTCCTTAATATACATTAACTCATTCCCATACAATCCTGCACTTTTAAGGCCCATTTCAAAAAGGTTTGGAAAACATCGTGGAAAATGAAAAAATTGCTTGTTACAAGCGATTTCTTCATTATCCATCATGTTTTGTACCAAAAGGACAAACAGTTTTAGATTTCCAAAAACACTAAAATTGTTGTCTGTTGTCTAAATTTTGTCATCTTGTTATTGGTTAGATGTTCAAGAAAGAACAAGTTGAGATTTACTGGAAGGTCTATGGCAAATCATGAGCATTCCTTGTTACATTGAGATCTATTGTACTTGAGAAATATTGAAGGATCCTGACAGAACCCCTATCCTGGAATTGATAGGATCCCTTCCAATTTTCTTTGATCCTCAGGGTTCCTGGGACAGTGTTAGTGTTGATCCCTGTTTACCGTAATTTGTCCATATATTCGGACACTCCAAGAATTCGGACACCATTAATTATTTCATGAAATAATTAATTTTGTGCCTCTAATTTCGGACAAATGGTGTCTGGAATTTATCTATAATTTCAGACACCGAATTTACGAACATAAAATATCAGGTTAACAAATACCCCATCCATTATCGGTAATTTGGAATCTTGGCGATCAGTATCTCCGAACTGTCTAGGTTAAGTGTCAACAGGTGTATATTGTTTATAACAGTGACCGAGAATAGGCACCCACCTCGATATGCTTAAGCTACGAACCGTGAAGGTGATGCAATTAAAATATCACGCTTGGTTTCTCTCTCTGATTTCCTAATTTTCTATCCCCAACAGGACCTGCTCTGAAAGGATGGCTACGATTAACATGTGCGACCCTATGAAATTAGTCAAATTGACCTGAACCTACTTTCGATTTTACTACACTTTTCTCGTATCCGGAGCTCATCGAGGGTATTGTCATCAAATAAAAAAAAAATTAAAAAAATGCAATGATATGCTTTGAGAAGAATCAGTCGTAACTACGACGCTTTCCCTAAACACGGAAAATGCGAGAATTTTGCTTGTTAATTTATCACAAAATCATTAACTTCTCATCCGATATATAATATTGGTAGATTAAAATAAATTACCTTTTTTATCCCCGCTTCTTTTAATAATCCGAAAATTTAATCTCATACTGTTCAATAAAACACACGTAACAAGTCTCGTTCGACAAATATAAAGTAAAGGTTTTCGGGTACAGTTTATTTTACTACGAGGGAGGAAAGGTGATCAAAGGCGCCGCCGCCAGATGTTCAGCTATATTTGGGAGAGTTTCCGGAGTTGGCACGTGCCAGACGCGTACCTCGTGAGAATTCTTGGTGACCGAATTTTTACCCTTGTCATTATGCAGAAAGTTTACATGGTTTCATCGACTGTCTGAATACTCTTCAAACATTACGGATATAATTTTAAAAAAAGGATTTTTTCTCAAAGGTATGCCACCGCATTTACTTTAAATTTGCGGGCAATATTACGCGATGATTTATGTGAAGCAGATCAGAGAAGAACTGTCGTTATTGACCGATGCCGTGATTTTATTCTGACAAATTACTTCTTATCTCTTGGTGACTTTAATACATGAACAATTAAAATGCGAAGATTTTGTTTAGCTCTCCATATTAATATCCCTTTTTTTTCAATTCAACCGACGATGATTGTATATAGATGACAGAAAAAGAATTTAGCATCCTCTCAAAATCGGACTTTGACTACCGAAACGTTGTAACAATTTTTGCCTGAACATGCTGCAGTTACCATCTTGTCGTATTCTTACGGTGATATGTGGGATTCTATCAATCGTTAAAACGAAGAAAAACAACAGTTTAGAAAAGTAAATCGTTTATTAAGGTTTGTTATCAGTGAATGATCATTAAATTCACGTCGTCTTCGCCGATATCTTGAAACAATCTGAAAAAAAATAAAATAATAATGAATAAATTTACGAACGTAATGCGTAACACATATCAAGTTTATTTACTGTTGAAATTAATTCAGTGTCTGAGCAAAACAGTTAGTGACTCATGAAAATCGACAATGGTTGTTCCCGGCCGCACGACAATTTATCTATAAATTCGGACACTGGCTTGAGTAATTATCTATGTATTCGGACATGAAAAAAAATAATTATTTAATTGTGTCCGAATATATGGACAAATTACGGTAAATAAGAAATTGCATATATTCTAACTAACATTTGCTGCGTATATTATATACAGGCAGTTGGAATTGCCCTAGAAACACGAAGAATTGATGTTTTTGAAAAGGCTATCTTAGAAAGTGTAAGTATCTATCATTTGCTCTATTCAACACTCTTTATATGCTACATAATTAACTCTTCTCATACTGGATAAATATCTTTCTCAGAATTGCACTAAAATCAAAGGATTAGAAGCACCTGATGGCTTGATTTTGGTTCAATATTTCTTTTTAAAATTATAAACAAAAAAAAAACGTTTAACTAACACAAACATTTGGTGTAGACTACGATCAGACTACACATACACACAGCTGACCCGGGTATCCGCTACCAAAAGTGGATGTTCAATGGTATAATCTTCTCCACCTGTCTGTCCGTCCCTTTGGCAGTCCATCTGTCAATATTCCCTCATCCTGTTAACACATCTCCTACATGTGTGGACAAATTTGAATGAAATTTTCATTGAATGTTCCTAGTCACTTGACCTTGCGCATGTTAATGGGTTTTGCAATTATAGGCAGCATCACAGCACAAGTGGGCTTAGGGGATTTTTTTTTTACAACGAAACTCCCCCATTTCTGAAACAAGCAAGTTTTTCATTTTCCACAATGTTTTATACCAAGAAATTAAAAAAAAAGTGCAACACCATTCAATTTTGACCTGTCTATTAATTCTTAACGCCCGAAGGGTCGTATTATGTTATGGCCACGGTCCTCCTTCCTTCTGTCTGTCCGTCCGTTAGCAATTTTTTGTGTGCGCAACTCCTCCTAAACTATCAGTGGGAATGAGCTGAAACTTTGCACAGTTACTCCCTATGATATTTAGTTGTGCATAAGACTTTCGAAATTCAAATCTCTCCAGTCATTCTTGAGTTATCATGAATTATCTGCCCTTGAATTGAACGAAAAACACTTAATGTCTTGTATGCACAACTTCTCCTACATTCTGAATGGGAATGGTTTTAAATTTAACAATGGTTTTGAAAGCTGTCATGTTTCTCAAGTGTATACAATATTATTCAGGTAACAAGATCTTTCTATTGATAAAATGCATGAGCTATCATTCAAGCTAACATAGCTGACAAAGCAGGGTTACTGACAAGCCCCTTCAGGCGTATATGTGTCGCTCTGCGAAGCTCTTGTTAATTTCAAACCAGAGATGTGTTTTTAGCTCACCTGAGCACAACGTGCTCAAGGTGAGCTTTTGGTATCACCTTTTGTCCGTCGTGCGTCGGAAGTCGTCAACAATTCTTTAAACATCTTCTCCTCAGTAACCACTGGGCAGAATTCAACCAAACTTGGTAGGAATGTTCCTTGGGTGACCCTTCTCAAAAGTTGTTCGCGGATTTTTGATTGACCCCCAAATATGGGCGTGGCAGGGCGTGGCAGTTTTTAACTTAGAAATCTTGAAACATCTTCTCCTCAGTAACCATTGGGCCAATTTCAATAAAATTTGGTATGAATGTTCCTTGGGTCACCCTTTTCAAAAGTTGTTAGCGGATTTTTGATTTATGCCCAAATATGGGCGTGGCAGGGCGTGGCAGTTTTTGACTTAGGAATCTTTAAACATCTTCTCCTCAGTAACCATTGGGCCAATTTCAACCAAATTTGGCATGAATGTTCCTTTGGTGACCCTTTTCAAAAGTTGTTCGTGGAATTTTGATTTACGCCCAAATATGGGCCTGGCAGGGCGTGGCAGTTTTTGACTTAGAAATCTTTAAACATCTTCTCCTCAGTAACCATTGGGCCAATTTCATCCAAACTTGGCATGAATGTTCCTTGGATGACCCTTTTTAAAAGTTGTTCGCAGAATTTTGATTTATGCCCAAATATGGGCGTGGCAGGGCGTGGCAGTTTTTGACTTAAAAATCTTTAAGCATCTTCTCCTCAGTAACCATTGGGCCAATTTCATCCAAACTTGGCATGAATGTTCCTTGGATGACCCTTTTTAAAAGTTGTTCGCAGAATTTTGATTTATGCCCAAATATGGGCGTGGCAGGGCGTGGCAGTTTTTAACTTTGAAATCTTTAAACATCTACACCTCAGGAACCATTGGGCCAATTTCAACCAAACTTGGTATGAATGTTCCTTGGGTGACCCTTTTCAAAAGTTGTTTGGCAGAATTTCGTTTCACGCCCAAATATGGGCGTGGCAGTTTTTGACTTTGAAATCTTTAAACATCTTCTCCTCAGTAACTATTGGGCCAATTACAACCAAATTTGGTATGAATGTTCCTTGGGTGACCCTTTTCAAAAGTTGTTTCGCAGAATTTTGATTTATGCCCAAATATGGGCGTGGCAGTTTTTTTAACTTTGAAATCTTTAAACATCTTATCCTCAGTAACCATTGGGTCAATTTCAACCAAACTTTGCATGAATGTTCCTTTGGTGACCCTTTTCAAAAGTTGTTCCTGGAATTTTGATTTATGCCCAAATATGGGCGTGGCAGGGTCAGGCACTTTTTTGACTTTGAATTTTTAAACATCTTCTCCTCAGTAACTATTGGGCCAATTTCAACCAAATTTGGTATGAATGTTCCTTGAGTGACCCTTTTCAAAAGTTGTTCTAGAATTTTGATTGATGACCAAATAAGGGCTTGGAAGGGTAGGGCAGTTTTTACTTTGAAATCTTTAAACATCTTCTCCTCAGTAACCATTGGGCCAATTTCAATTTTGAATCATCTTACATTAGTCAGGTGAGCGATTTTAGGGCCATTCTGGCCCTCTTGTTTAGATCAAAATTTTACAGAATCCTATTTAGAAATCATGCAGAATACTCTTGTAACCTGTAGAACAAAAATATATTCCAAGCAGTTGTATCCTTCTGCTATATATGAATTCTATCTGTTCTAACTTTCACCTTGTCTAGAGTCAAAATGAACTTGTCGGAATCAAACAGAATACATAAATTTTGAGAAAGCACTATTGTTCATGAAGAAAATGCTGGATTTAACCACAAGAGTTTCTATCCTTCCATATAAACATTAGGACAATAAATCTTTGAGATCTGTTTTGTACCATTCCAAGATTTGCACTAATATTTACTTGTTCTTTGACAAGTAACCTTAAAAAATGTACTTGTCTTCCACAAGTAGAAAAACCCATGCCTGACTAGTTGGGCATGGAAATTCTACATCCCCTATGTTTGTTTTCAGGAGGATGTGAACTCCATGCTAAGCTACAGTTTAAAAGTGACCATGTCCTTGATGCAAAACAGACAGTTTAGAAACACTGTATTGAGTGTACTGACCAAACTCTACATGGGTTTGAAGACACCAGATTATATCAATGTATGTCAGGTAGGTGCAGCTTAACGTTTTGTCCAACTTTTTGTATGTTTTGCTTGATGACTTTAGGAGAAAACCCAAGGTATGATTTGTTGCATGTGTATTTTTGTTCTGAAACACCATTTTGTAATGAAGCCGATACCTTTGGTCTTAGTCTCACATTTCACATTTCCGTATATATTGGTGAGAGGAAGTGTGCTGTGCTTGATCCAGGCTCCAACTCAGGAGGGCAAAGGTCAAGTTTTGACCTTGCCTGTATTTCTTGAACCTTTGGTTTTTGTCTCATAATATTTTACTCACTTGTACATCTTGATGAGTGCAAGTGTGCTGGGTTTGATACATTCTCCTATGTCCAAGATCAAAGTGAGACCCTAAGGTCAAAGATCAAACACAGACCTTTCATTAGGGATATACCTCCTGTGTTATGTGATTAGGGAATTGTTCTGTCAAAGTTGAATGCATGGTTTAAGACCCTGGCGATGACAGTTTATTGTGCATTGCTTTGCAAATTTAACTTGGCAGTAATAATGCCTAATTTGTCTTGGAAAAAAAATTGTAGAGAAGTTGATGAAGTGCTTGTTTTGAATCAGCATTTTCTGCTTTTCCTTTCATATTTGCTGTTAATGCAATGGAAAATAAATCAATCTTATACAGAAACATTGTTCATGGAATGACATATAAATTAATCTTTATAAATCTTCTGGAAAACTCGGGCTAGAAAATAGTACTGGTCCTAGAAACATTGCTCTGTTAATAAAAGATAAATCAATTTTATATGGAAACAGACAATTGACAGCTTGCTGGCCACATCCACTGACTCCAACAGGAAGTTCCACTTCCATGTTAGCCTTGTCATGCTGAACCCGGAATATTCCGGTTTTAGCAGGAGGTGTAGACTAAGATCAGACTGCACTTATGTGCAGGCTGATCTTAGTCTACACCTCATGCTTGTACTTTTCTTATCAAGGTTGTTTATGAAGTTTATTTCAACATCAAGAAATTTAAGAAATTTAATTTTTGAACAAGTTCTATCAGTGCTTTCAGCCCTTTGATTTGACAGCAGTTAGGTAAGGTAATTTATACAGCATGACAAGGGTTAAGAGGCATTATTTTGCAGAATTTATGGCTAGTAGCACATAACAAAATAGTAAAATGGTTGGCGTATAAATGATGTAACTACAGCTTACGACGTTTAAGTCGCTTAATCAACAAAATTACTTCACATAAATGTCACCCAAATTGAGTTCAAAGTTCACTTCTGGTCTAAATAAACAATTTGATTAGTTGATTCATTCTTTAATTGACAGTCATAATTGGCCAATTTATCTGTATGTATGTTTATTTCAGTGTTATATATTTCTGGATGATGCCCAGTCCGTAGCAGAAGTATTGGAGAAATTGATCAAAGCTGATGAGGTAATTTAGCTTTTGCTTAATATTTCAGCCAAAATTAAACTTTATTTTAAAAAATAAATTGTTTATCAATTGTCTTTTTGCAGTAATAATTTTGTTTTATCCTTTTTAAGGTAAAAAAATTGCAGCTGCCTTTGCATAGTTTGTGCGTCAGACTCTCATTCATGAGGTTCAGGGTTTCATCACTGGTTGGACAAATATCCTTCTCATCAATCTTCTCCCACTAATGGTTTGATAATGTAAAGCTTAGTAGGATTAGCAGCTTGTGGCTTGAAATGGATATGGTAGGATGTGGTAGTACTGATGTGAGAAATACCAGGAATCCATCTACCACTAAAGTACCTATGACTTAAATACTGTTTAAAGTAGTGTTAAACCCCATTTTAAGTACAAAAGTGACATTCCTAGACTCATATTCCTTGCTCAATCTTAATCAACAAAATTTTCTTTGAATTTCAAAAGAATGGCTCTCATTGGACAAAACTTATGTCTTGCCCAATCATAGACCCTGTTATGTATTAGGAAAATGGACTAGTAAATTTGTCTTATTGGTAAAAAATGTCCTAGTCAAAAAGTATCTTCGTGTGTGTGATTGAGTTAAGAAATTTTGTCTTTATTGATACCCTAGATGTCAATGCTGATGGCCTATCAGATTGGGTTTGACATGTATGATAGTGCCACCCAGCAGTTCTTGACCCGAGTTCAGACTGCTCTGCGAGCAACAGCTCCAGTGCCCATTGCTGCTGAGAAGACACCAGTACAATGTTCAGAGGATGTGGAAAAGGAGAAGGAAAAAGATAAAGATAAGGACAAAGATACAAGGTATACTTCACCAACAATAAAATAACACTTGCTCATATACAAAATCTTACAAAATCACAATATTAGCAGATTTGCTTTTGTAACCTATTGGTCTATTTTGGTCTTTTTTCAGGTGTTTATAGCTTAAACTTTGATAAAATTATCGTAAGCAGTATATCCTTAATGTAACTTTATTGTCCAGCTCAATTTCTTACTGGAAAAGAAAAGTCTTACTGCATTTGCTAATTTCTTTGAAAGAATATGATTCATAAAGTTCATGGGGTACTGGATGGCACTGGATATGTAAAGAAAAAGTAAAATTGTTGGTTTGCAACTTAAATGTAACTTCAGCTTGAGTAAGCTGTAGTTAAGATGTTTAAGTTGCCAAACCAACAAAACTGCTTCACATAATTGCATTCAATGCCAGGGTTCAAAGTTAACATCCTGTCTAAATGAACACTTTCATAAATTGACTGATTATTTGATAGACTGCTGTGATTGTTCAATTTTTACATTTTTTCCAGCACTTCAATGGATACAGATGAGAGTAATTCACAGGCTGTGAAAGAAACCAAAGAAAAAATTTTGGTAGGTCTTATTTGATCCAACAGTTATTTGACTTTTTGTAAATTTGTATTATCTGCTGTTCAAGGCTTAAATAAAGCCATTATGAAGTGAATATGTTTGACTGAACTAGACAGCATTTCAAATTTGGTCTAAATGGAAAAATAAGTGCCAAATGGGAAGTATTTGCAAAATTTCAAGCAATTTTTCTAGTTCCAAAATTGTTTTTCCAAACTATTTTCAATTGGCTCATCAAATTGCAGGATTTTGTGGCAATATGTTAATGTTTCCATGCAATGTAGTTAGACTAATGAAATTTAAACTTTTCTAATGAAAACAATCCATATTAAGGTATGGCTAAAGTTGTCTTGCATAAATCCATGTTAAGGGCCAAATCCAACCCATTCCCATACAATCTTGCCTTTTGAAGCCTTTCAAGAAAAAAGCTTGGGAAAACATGGAAAATGAAGAAATTGCTTGTAGCAAGATTTGTTCATTATCCGCAATGTTTTCCACCCGAATTGACAAAGATTTTTAGAATTTCATCAAATAAAGATTTTTGTCTGCAACTTCTCTCAAGTTGTACCAGTCTAAATTTTTGTCAAGTGGGAATGGGTTGATGGAAAAATAAGTGCCAGATGGATAGTATTCACATTGTTTTAAGAAAGTATTGCTGTTCTGGCATTGTTTTTCAAAACTGTGGTAATGAGTTAATGTCTCTCAATGAGAAATCATTAGACTAATACAATTTAAACTTTTCTAATGAAAAAATTCCATATTAAGGTGTGGATGAATATATCTTGCCCAATTCCATTGTAAGGGCCCAACATTTAAAATCAATGTTAGAAGAAATGAAATCATAAGGATGAACAAAAAATTACATCTTTTTTTTTCTACACAAAGTTGGATCCTATGAAATGTTGTTAGGTTTACGATTATCCGACTATTGGTGAGAGAAAAAATACGGAAAGGATATTTGCCACCGCCGTGGATCGAACCCACGACTTCCCATTATTGAACATTAGGAGTCTGATGCGCTACCGACTGCGCTGTGACAGCGGCTTCCTATTAAATGTAGACAACGCAATAAGTACCCACAACCTAGACTTAGGAATGAATTATAAAATAAGATTTATAAAATGCTGTTAACCTTTCTTATCTAGAGCTCTGTTAATCAGACATTTTCTCGCATTTTTGTTGAAATATTGTAATCTAAAATCCAAATTATGCCCTCTAGTAAGATATGTAGGATCTGTCATTTGATTTTCTTTGAGACAAGCTGATCTTGACTGAGTTTAGGAGTAAAAGTTATTAACCCATTATCAGACAGTCTGTCTAATCCATATTCAAATAAGTTGCAGATGACAATTTATAAGTGGACAAATTCTTTAAAGTCTTTGTCTATTAGGACAAAATAATGAAGGAATTGCTAGTCATAAGCAATTTCTTCATTTTCAACAATGGTTTCCTCATCATTTTTCATGAGGAATGTCAAATAGCAAGATAGTGAGGGAATTGGTTGAGCATGATAACTTTTCTATTTTAGACTAGCCGCCGTCATAGCGCAGTCGGTATTTGTCTCTCACCAATGGGTAGATAATCGTTAAACTAAGTTGGATAGCAGCTGGGGGCTAGGAAATGATGTAGTGGTAGTACTGGTGTGAGAAATACCAGGAATCCATTGTTAGGTGCTACAGCTGCCGCTCTATGACTGAAATCCTGTTGAAGAAGCTTTAAACTCCATTCAATCAATTTATCAATCTATTTTAGATGAGGTTAAGATCAGCTTGTGTCAAAGAAGATGAAGTGACCAATTCTTTTTCTCAATTTCACAGCTTTTCTGTACTGTAACCCATTTCACACATTTATGCTTTTTGACTAGAAAATAGCTTTGGAAAACATTTTGTAACAAGCAAATTCTTCATGGTCCATAATGTATTCTCCCCCTTAAGACAAAGATTTTTAAAAAATTTATCAGCTTAAAATTGTCTTCTGTAACCTTTTTGAATTTGGATGAGTCTAAAATTCTGTTTGGTAATTTATTAATCCCCATTATTAGAATCCTAGTTCTAAGAAATACTACTGTGTGCTTAGATGACATCCTGTTGGCTCTCATACAATACTATGTTTTGATGCCCGTCAAGACAAAATCATGAAAAACATTGATGATAATGTAGAAATTGTTTTAAACAAGCAATTTCTTCAATGTCAGCAATGTTTGCTATTCTAGATGGCAAATATTTTCTAAATTCCATCAATTAGAAATTGTTGTCTGTAACTTCTTTCAATTTTGACCAGTCATGAATTTTTATGTGTGGTAATAGGTTAGAGAGAGAGAGAGAGAGACTTTACAAATGTATTAGTCAAAGATATTTGTTTCTGTTTGCCATAGAAAACATAGGGAAGATGTGTGAGAAACATCCCTGTATTATCACAATTCCTTGTAACCAAGTTGTCATTGTTGTTCAAGCCCCTGTATAGAAAGAATGTGGGCATATTGTTTTACTGTTGTCCATCTGTCCTTCTGTCTGTATTAATATTTACTATTACTTTAAGCCCATTCAAGATACAGTGCTCATATTTGGCTTGATGACAGATCTCATTGATAAGCATCTGCAGATACCAATGTCAAAGTCATGTGACAAAGTCAAGATCATTTTCAAGGTCAAACTTCTGTAAAAATTAACCCCAAAACGTATTATTTACAATTATTTTATGTCTATTCAAGATACAATGCTTTTCATGTGCATGTGATAGATCTCATTGATACATTACTTATCAAGGTCACATTCAACCCCCCCCCAAGGAAAAAGGCTGCTTTAGGGGCACAGTGTTTCACAAATATACATCTTGTTTGTAGACTGAACCAGAGAGACAATTACAAGACAGGCTCACCAAATTGATGACTATCTTATCTGGTGATATATCTATAGACCTCCATCTACAGTTCTTAATTAGAAACAATAAAACAGATCTTCTTATTTTGAAAAATACAAAGGTAATGAATTGATCTTTATCTTATTTACAGAAAACAACAATTGACAGAGAATTGCAACAAACGACATCAATTGTATATCACTATTTGACAAATGATTCAATTACCTAAATCAGATAGGCAGCTGATAGCTTGAATTAATGGATCACTGGCCTTGCCCACTGTCTCTACCAGCCATGCCTACAGACTGAGGAAACTAATTGCATTTTTTTGCAATATTTATGGCCAGGAACATGTAATAAAAAGATGAAATCACTGGTTGGCAACCTAAATGCCCTAGCTACAGCTTGATTGCAGTTACGATGTTTATGTCACCAAACCAACAAAAACATTTCACATTAATGTCGGCCAAAATCAGAGTTCAAGGTTCACTTCTGGTCTAAATGGGTGATTTGATTGTATAGATTATTCTTTGATTGACAGCTGCACTATGTCAATTTTGAGGTGTTTTAATAATACCAGAAAGTACTGGTCTTTGCCTCAGCAACCATTGTATAATTAACCCATTCCCACACAGTGACGCTTTTGGACGCCCCTCAAAAAAGACAATTGGGAAAACTTTGTGGAAGATGAAGAAATTGCTTATAACAAGCAATTTCTTCATTATCCACAATGTTTTCTGCCAAAAAGACAAAGAATTCTTAAATTCCATTCACTTAAAATTGTCGTCTGCAACATCTGTCAATTTAGACTGGTGTAAAATTTTGTTGTGTGGTAATGGGTTAAGGGATTATTCAAATAATCATTATTCGAAAATTTAATTGAAGGACTTTGATTAAAGCAATAAGTCCTTGCTCATTGAAGGTAAAGCTATGTAAAAGGTGATACACTCTAGAGGAAACAATTTTAGCACATATATCTGGAAATTTGTCATGTTTAGTTCGGTCATTTGAATCCCCACATTAACCTGTAACCATATGACAAAATTTTAGAATGTCCAAATTGTGTTAAAATTGGAACAAAGTGCCAAAATGTCGAAAACAATGTGAGAAAATGAGAAATTGCTTTTGTTCTCTTAAAGAATCAGTTTTAATAGACAGATTGGTAAATTCTTCAAAGAGTCGGCTATAATATACAGATACTCACTTTGCCCTGACATGAAGTTCCACTTGAATTTTAAACATGTTAGTTTTCATAATTTACAGCTAGAACCGTGGAACAAAAAAGAAAAAAAATGTCAGTAGGCAGCCCCCCCCAAAAAATGTCAAAACTACAGCGTATTCAAGCTGTAGTTATGAATTTTAAGTCCCTAAACCAGCAGAATTGCTTCACATAAATGTTTGTGAATATAGGAGTTCAAAGCTCACTTCCAATCTAAATGAATGATTTGATTTGTTGAGTGATGCTTTGATTGACCACTGAGATTCGTCATTTCATATATTGTTGGCCACACCCACTGACCTCCAATAGTTCTACTGTGAAAAATGTTAGTTGGCTTTCTTTATTTATTTAAGTACATGAAACAGAAAAGAAATCACGGGTTTGTGACATACACTCTATTGCTTTAACAATCAGAAGTAATGGGGTTTAACCCATTCAAACTCAACACAATTTTAGACCAGTCCAAATTGAAAGGAGCTGCAGACGATATTTTCAAGTTGGTGGAATTTAAATTTTCTTTGACTTTTTGGATAGAAAACATTGTGGATAATGAAGAAATTGCTTGTAACAAGCAATTTCTTCTTTTTTCACAATGTTTTCTAAAAACGTTACATTAAGGGGCGTAAATAGGAGGGATTGAGTGGGAATGGGTTAAGTCTATTAAACCAACAAAAGACTTGACATAAATGTTGGAGGTCACTGTTTATCATATACCTATAAATGATACAAATTAAAATCTGGCTACCTAATACAACTCAACAGAAAAAAAATCAATATTCGGCGCTTACTAAAAAAACATATTTGCCGAGTACCGTTTAACAAGGACTACTTTTTTGTGTATTGACATTCGTTTTTTTTTTTGTTGTTTTTTTTCCCAGAAAGATGGTTATTTCTATATCATATAAGAGAATTTTCTTAATGTCATGTCCTTAAAGGTATATAATAAAAGGAATATTACAACAGTGTGTTTTTCAATGTGTTTTTATAGTGTTCTTGAAACATATGTAGGTATTTTTTATTTGATTTGACCTTTGGTCTCACCCAATAAAAAATACCTACACATGATTCTGGACCACGATAACAACAAATAGAAAAACACACTGTTGTAATATTCCTTTTATTTTTAGTCTGAACGATTTTACTGGTTAAGCAGGTTTCTTTTTAACCCTTTCTGTTCAATCCCTGATTTTTACGTCCCTGTGATTTTATAATTGAGGAAACGTTGTAGTAAAAGATGAAAATTGTTTGTTACAAGCAATTTCTTATTTTTGCCCTACTGAATGATTATTTTAAATTGAATCCATTTTGATTTTTTTTCTGCAACACCTTTGAATTTGGACAGGTCTAAAACTTTGATAAACAGGAAAGAGTTTACAGTGTCATTGAGATGATAAAAATATGCAGCATGTGAATATCCAGACAGCCTAATTTTTTCATGTGTGAAAAATACACAAAGTGTAATATACAGGCTTTATTCATTTTATTCCAAATTTTCAGGATGCTGTGAGAAATTCTGTCTGCCACTCTGCCACTGTCATATCTAATGCGTTTATGCATTGTGGTACAACTTCAGACCAGTTTTTGAGGTGAGAACAAACTTAATCCAAATTTTCTGTGACAAGGCTTTTTAATTAGTTTACCCTTTCCTGTACTACCCCTTACTTTGATGTCCCTGTGATATTATACTTGAGAAAACATATATACAAGTAGTATATGCATAAGTAATGGTCTCTCTCGCCTTCTCTATCTCTCTCCCTCCCTCTCGCTCCCTCTCTCTCCCTCTCTCTCTCTCTCTCATTTTTCCTTATCAAATGTTTGAATATAATAGGTATCTTGTATGTTGGAAATATGTTTGTAATAGTTTGCATGTTCCATCTTTTGTACTTTTTGTATGCTCTTCAATTTTGGGGGAAATGAAGATTATATATGTATATTGTATGAAGTTGCAAAAAAGATTCTAAACCCATTCCCACACATTGCCGCATTTTTTTTGGGGGGGAAACATTGTGTAAAATTTGCTTGAGTAATTTCTTCATTTTTTATTTTTATTTCTACTCATTAAGTTGAAAAAAAAAAATATATATATATATTTGGAAACTTTTTTATTGTTGCCTGCAATTTCTTTGAATATGGATCAGTCTAAAATTTTGTCCTTTGGTAATGGGTTAAGAAAGAAGCTTGTGAAAACATTTATGAAAATGAAGAAATTATTACAAGCATTTTCTGTATTTCCTAAATTGTTTTCTACACTCAAAGGGAAAGATTCATAAAACATTGTTGTTAACGAAAAATTTGCTTGTTACAAGGAATTTCTTCATTTTCAACAATGTTTTCTCTGTGCTTTATTCTTCAGGGGCGTAAAAAAGGGTATTATGTGGGTATGGATAAATGCCACCCCTAGATGACAAAATTTGTAGATTATGAATTGAAAATAATTAAAAGTGATGCATATCCAAAACTGATTCAGTAAATATTAATTTTTATGTTTCAGAGATAATTTAGAATGGTTGTCCAGAGCTACAAATTGGGCCAAATTCACAGCAACTGCAAGTCTTGGAAGTATACATAAAGTAAGTCTTGTAATATGCTTGTTTACAACATCCTGTATTGCTTGAAACTTTGTCAGTTATGTATTATTTGCAGAGTTTTGTGGAAAATACAAGAAATCAAGTTTTAACACATTCCCTAACAATCCCTTATTTTTATGCCCCTGTAGAACAAGCTTTGGAAAACATGGTGGACATAATAGAAATTGCTTGTTTCATCTAACTTTGTCAGAGTTATAGAATATAAAAAATGAAAGGGATTGCATAAAACGAATCAAGTAGTGATAAAATGAGAAGTAAGTTTTTGAACCAGCAAGTTCTACTTATGTCACAATGTTTCCTGATATGTTTTCTTAGGAGAGATTTTCTTAACCCATTACCAGACAACAAAAATTTAGACTGGTCCAAGTTCAAAGAAGTTACAGACAATAATTTAAAATAAACAGAATCTTTGTTGTAATCTTTGTTGTATAGGGTTAAAATCATTGTAAATAATGAAGAAATTGCTTAACCCATTCCCACACAACAAAATTGTAGACTAGTCTGAATTGAAACAAGCTGCAGACCGCAATTTCATGTTGATGGAATTTTAAATTTTTCACAGTTTCAGGTAGAGAACACTGTGGATAATGAAGAAATTGCTTGACACAAGCAATTTCTTCATTTTCCACAATGTTTTCCAAAGCCTTTTTCTTGAGGGGTGTAAAAAGGAGGGATTAAGTGGGAAAAGGTTAAAGTAAGCAATTTCTTCATCTTTCACAATGTTTTCCAATGCTTCTTCTTGTGGGTTAAAGAATGTACATCCAGACTCACTATCCACAAATATTTTACACTCTATTCCTTTTGGCTATTTTGAACTAGAAACCTGAAAAATTTGCACAAGCAAACTTACCATATCTTAACCATTGTATATAAGAAATTTCCTCCCTGAAGTAGAACTAAAAAAAAAGGTCATTCCTTCTTGAATAAGTTGCCTCCAGTGTTCGAAAAAACAAAAAAAAATGAATAACTGTACGGGTATTAAATTCAAGCATATGGAGTGAATCAGTGCTTAATACATTTTTAGCTCGCCTGAGCACGAAGTGCTCTGGCTGAGCTATTGTGATCAGTCATTGTCCGTTGTTTGTTTATCTGTCAGTCTGTTCACAATTACAAAAAAATCTTCTCCTCCTAAACTAACCATAAAATCTCAATAAAACTTCACATAAATGATCTTTGGTAATTCTCTTTCAAAATACTCCAAAGAATTGAAGAACTCTGGTTGCCATGGCAACAGAGTAAAAAAAACTTAAAAAAATCTTCTCCTCCGTAGCCATAAGGCTTTGATATTTAGTACAAATCATCATCTATTGACCCTCTATCAAAATACTTCAAAGAATTACCTTATTCTGAATATTAGCCCTTTTCTCAGTGATCCCTGATTTTACATAGAATTAAAGAAGAAAATCTTTAAAAATCTTCTCCTCCAAAACCATAATGCCTAGAATTTTGATATTTCGTATAAATTATCATCTATTGACCCTCTACCAAAATACTTCAAAGAATTACCATATTCTAAAAATTAGCCCTTTTCTGTGTGATCCCTGACTTTACATAGAAATAAAGAAGGAAAACTTAAAAAAAAATCTTCTTCTTCCAAACCATAAGGCATAGAGCTTTGATGTTTTGTTCAAATAATCATCTAATGACCCTCTACCAAAATGCTTTAAGCCATTCCCACTCAGTTACACTTTTAGAAGCCTACAAGAAAAAGGCTTTGGAAAACATTGTTTTCTACCCAGAAAGTTGAAAAATCCAAATGTTTATAAACTTTAAATTGTTTTCTACAACTCCTTTCAATTTGGACCAGTCTAAAATTTTACCAAGTGGGAATGGGTTAAAGAAGTACTGTATTCTGAAAATTAGCCCTTTCTGTGCGATCCCTGATTTTACCTAGAATTAAAGAAGGAAAACTTTAGAAATATGTTTCTCCCTAACCATAAGGCCAAGAGCTTTGATATTTAGTTCAAATCATCATCTATTGACCCATTACCAAAATACTTCAAAGAATTACCGTATTCCAAAAATTAGCCCTATTCTATACAATCCCTGATTTTACATGGAAATAAGAAGGAAAACTTTAAAAACCATCTACCAAAATACATCATAGAATAAACTGTATTCTGAAAATTAGCCCTTTTCTTTGTGATCACTGATTTTAAATACAAATAAAGAAGGAAATCTTTAAAAGTCTTCTTCTCCCAAACCATAAGGCCAAGGGCTTAAATATGTAGTGTGTAATAATACCTATTGACCCTGTACTAATATACTTCATAGAATTACTGTATTATGAAAATAAGTGCTTTTTCTTGTGCAATCCCAGAAAGGAGTAATGAAGGATATCAAAGAACTACCTTACTCTTGAAATTAGCTCAATATGGTTGGATCTTCACTATACCTAGGATTAAAGGAGAAAATCTTTAAAAAAATCTTCTTCTCCAAAAGGATTAGGTGCAGGGCTTTGATATTTTGTATATTATCTCATAAAGCCTTGAGCCATCATACTTAGACGAGAGATATAGGACCATCATGGTCCTCTTGTTGTGATATGAATATGATTGAATGATTTGCTTTTACACATGAATTACTGCATAGTTCTCATTAAATCCTATGTTTTTTTCAACTCATTAGAATACATTCACTGAGACAATTCTAATGAGTTCAAACAACATAGGATTTACTTACGGTATTAATTTAGTGAATTGTTCAACTTCTCAAAAGTTAATATATCTTGGAAAGAGAATTTTGAATATAGTCTCTTGATATTAGTGGTTGCTTAATAGAGGTGGCTGCTTAAGCAAGATTGATTGTATTTGCTATTCAACACTGAACAGTGGAGCATTAAACACCAATAGGTGCTCTTTAAAGATATAGTGAAACATTGACTTTGATTTCAGGGTCATGAAAAAGAGGCGCTGAATCTCATGTCAACCTATTTACCTAAAGATAGCAGTCCTGGGTCAGCTTTCTCAGAAGGAGGAGGTCTATATGCTTTAGGTATGTCACTGTAGCTTGTAAGCCAAGTACGACTATCTATTTGTGTGAGTGTTCTGTTCATTTAACCCTTTTCTGTTCAATACCTGGTTTTTATGTCCCTGTGATTTTATAATTGGTGAAATATTGTAGAAAAAGAACAAATTGCTTGTAATAAGCAATTTCCTCTTATTCCACATTTTTTTTTACCCTACTATTTGGTTATTACCCAAATTTAACCCACTTTGAATTTTTCGTATGGAAATTCTTTGAAATTGAATAGGTCTAAAAGCAGGAAAAGGCTAACCAGTTTGGCAGGGGCCAAAACATAGTTGGTAGTGCATCTGACTCTCAATCATTAGGTCCAGGGTTTGATCCCTAGTCATGGAAAATATCCTTTTTGACATTTGTGTCCCACCAACTGGTTGATATTGTAAACCTAAGTGGGATGAGCAGCAGGAGACTCAGAAAGGATGTAGTGGTAGTTCTGGTGTAAGAAATACCAGAAATTAATGGTTAGATGCCCAGCCCCCACTCTGTGACTGAAATACTGTTTAAAGTGGTTTTAAATTCAAAGAAGCTGCAGATGACAATTTTAAGTTAGTGACATCTTTAAAATCTTGGTTTTCTGGGGTAGAAACATTGTGGATAATGAAGAAATTTCTTGTGACAAGCAATTTCTCCCTTTTCCATCGTTTTGGTATTAAGGGATGTTTAAAGCATCATTGTGTTAGAATAGGTTAGGGACTTGTGACTTGTGACAGTGATGCAGTAAGCCCCAGACTGGAGAATACCTAAATGGAGAATACCTAAAGTGGAAAACAACATGCCCAAGTATTTTGAAACCTAAATATACCAATGCATCTAGCACTATTCATGTATTTCCGTCTATGTGACTGTCACTTCCAGTTTAACCCCTGACCTATAAAAAAACCCCAAAAAACAAACAATTTTTTAATAGCAATACTGTAGAAAGAAGAATATAAAATTGACCTTTAATTGTGGGCTCAATGACAAAGATGTAAGTGAAAGACCAATGATAGTCGAACTTGATAGAATTTTTAAAATTGTGCCTCTTATTTTGAAGAAATCATTCCAATCATCATACCATGTAGATTTTTTTTTTCTAGGTGTGTCTGATATTTAATCATTCCCACACAATGACACTTTTTGAAGCCCCTGAAAAACATTGAGTTATATTAAGAAATTGCTTGTCACAAGAAATTTCTTCGTTTTACACAATGTTTTCTACCCATTAAGTTGAAGAATCTAAAATTTTATAAAAATTATAAAGTAGTTTGCAACTCCTTTCAACTTGGTCTAGTCTAAAATATTGCTGTATGGTACTGGCTAATTCTAAATTGTAATTTGACTTACATGATTATTAACCCTGCTCATGGTGAGCTTTTGTGATCATTGAATGTCTGTCTTGCGTCGTGTTGCATCAACAATTGAAGTGTTTTCACTCCAGGAGCCACAGTTTTGACTCAATTTTCATGAAAGATAGGCCAAATTTTTGTTAGGTTGTGAGGATGATTCCTTTTTATTATTTGAAGGTTCTATTGGAAAACAAGGAGAAAGTGGCCTTATTGACTATTTCTTTGTTTACACTCTAGAGACCACAATTTTGGCTCAATCTTCATTAAACTTGGCCATAATAATTATTAGTTCCTAAGAATGAACCCTATTGATAATGGAAAGGTTGTATAGGAAAACATGGGAAAAGGGGCCTTAATGACTATTTCTTTTTTGGAACAATCTTCATGAAACTGGTTATAATTATTTGGCTCCAGTTACACTATTTTAACAGCAGATGATTCAGGTAAGTGATTTAGGACCATCATGGTCCTCTTGTTTTGCTTAGTCCAAGTGAGGGTTAATTCAGACAGCTTTTACTGCATAAACAACTCTTGTCTTAATAGAGACAAACAGGTGGCATGGACTAAAAACAGACTGTGTATATGTGCTGGCTTATCTTGCCTCTTTTCAAAACTAAAAATCCCTATGGTTTAGCATGACAATGCTATATGATCAGAACTGCTTTTCATTATGTTTGTATCTTGTTTCATTTCAGGTTTAATACATGCAAATCATGGTGGAAATATAACAGATTATTTACTAAATCAACTTAAAGATGCTTCTTCTGATGTAAGCTTCTCATTTAATTCTCTAGATATAATTTCAGGCTACATTTTCTTGCCCCCGCATCAAAGGATCAGGGCATATTGTTTTACAGTTGTCCGTCTGTCAAGTCTGTCTGCACAAAACTTAACCAAAAAACTTAACATTGCCAATTACTACCAGCCTATTCAAGATACAATGCTCATATGATGCATGATGATACATCTCCATAATACGTATATCCTCATGTCAAGGTCAATGTCATGTGAAAAGGTCAAGATCACAAACCAAGGTCAAACGTTTGCATGGGCAATGTGTTTCACAAACACATCTTGTTTTCAATAAAGAAATGAAGAGAACTAGTTTTGTTTTCATCAGAACGTAAAAACTTAACACACTGTATGAATACTCGAAGCAGATTTGTACATTAGTGTGATCGAGTCTTTAGGCTCATATCTCATTGAAAAGGAAAATGTTCTCCTCAATTCTTATAATTAAATATCATCAAGCAAAATATAGCAATTATTTCACTAGTTTTGTGTAACATTTTGTGGATCTACTTTGAGTGTAAGCATCCAAAATAGTTGCTTGCTCAGAAGCATGAAAAAAAACAAAAAAAAAAAAACCCCAGCCTACAAAACACTTAATTCTTGAAAATGGAAACTGAAATTAAATAATTGTTTAACCCATTACCACACAAAAAATTGTAGACTGATCCAAATTGAAAGGAGTTGTAGACGTTAATTCAAATTTTTGATATTTTCATCATTTAAGGTAGAAAACATTGTGGAAATGAAGAAATTGCTTATGACAAGCAATTTCTTCATTTTCCACAATGTTTTCTCAATTGTTTTCCTAAAGGGGAGTCAAGAGCGTCATTGTGTGGGAATGGGTATTTATTTGTGTTTAATCTAATGTTAATTTCTTTTTAATTGGTTCAGTACTCCAGTCTAAGTGCTTTTGACCCTCTCCTGAAGGCTCGGTTTCAACAATTTCACAAATGACATATTAAGTGAAATTTAATTAAGAAATTACCCTATTAGAGTGCATGAAATATAGTGCATATTATATTGCATGTAACATGGGATTTCTCATTGTGTCTAAGTGCTTTTCATAAAATGTCAGATAAAATCTATTGCTTGTTAAATCAATTAATTTTCTAGGAGAAGATTTGGTTATTTAGCAGTATTAATGCATTCCCTATTCTATTTTGTCAAGCATCTAGTACCTTGAACCTCAGTTTAGCATCAACTGAAGTTGAAAGATAGCTTGTCCCTCCCACTGACTCCAATAGCCACGTCAACTGACTCTGACAGGAAGTTCTGTCTCAAAGTTTAACCCATTACTAAACATCATAATTTAAGACTGGTCCGAATTCAAAGATGCTGCAGACAACTGTTTTAGATTGATGAAATCTTTAAAATCTTTGTCTTTTTGGGTAGAAAATATAGTGGATAATGAAGAAATTTCTTGTAACATTTTCCACAATATTTACTAAAGCCTTTGCATTCAGGGGCAATTGAAAGCCTTATTGTGTGGGAATGGGTTAAAAGCATTAGTTTGCAAATTTATAGCCTGATCCATGTAACAAAAAAGTAAATTTGTTGGTTGGCAACCCAAATTTCATAACTACAGCTCCAATAGACTGTGGTTACTCTGTTAAGAAGCCATACAACACACACAAGAATGCCTCACAAAAATGTTGGCCAATATTGGAGTTCAAAGTTATCTTCCTGTCTAAATGAATGATTTGATTGGTTGATTGATTGTTTGATTGACAGACAGGATCCATCGATTGTCTGTCTATTATATTAATGTGTTTGTTAACTTTTGGACTACAGGAACTAGTGTGTCATAATAAGGGGTACCATGGCCATAGGGCAGTTGGTAGAGTGTCAATCATGAGGTCCGAGGTTTGATCCTCGGCTTCAGCAAATATCCTTTCCAATATTTGTCTCCCACCAATAGGTAGATAATCGTGAGCCTAAGTAGGATGAACAGCTAGAAGCTTTGAAGGATATGGTGGTACTGGTGTGATAAATACCAGGAATCCATTGTTAGGTGCTCCAGCCCACAATGTAAAATACTGTTAAAAAAGGCATTCAACTGGATTCAATAAATCACAAAGAGAGGTGTACTCGTATCAAATAACTCTGTTTTCAGATGGTTAGACATGGTGGCTGTCTTGGTTTAGGGTTGGCTGCTATGGGCACAGCTAGACAAGGTAAGGGTTTTGAATCTTCTCAATTGATTTTTTCATTGACCCAACAACAGTAAATAAAATTTTAAGTGGGCCCATTTTTGAAGAAGCTACAGACAACTATTTTTATTTGATGATTTTTTTTTAAAAATGTTTGTCTTTTTGGGTAGAAAACATTGTAGATAATAAAGAAATTGCTTGTAACAAGCAATTTCTTCATATTCTGAAATGTTTTCTAAAGTTTTTTTTCTGTATGCGTGTAAACAAGCATGATTGTGTACGAACTTGTATTTATTTTGATCTTTAGAATATCGTCGTCGTTGTTCTAAAACAACATAACTACAGCTTGATTCAAGCTGTAGTTACGTCGTTTTAGAACGACGATAGCGATATGCTGTACATGATTTACAGATTGCTGCTGTCTGTCAACAAATTGATTGATTAATCAATAATTCATTTAGACTGGACGTGAAATTTTACCTCCGACATTTTTGTAATACATTTTTGCAGCTTGATACCAAAAGAGTCTCAAATACAGTTTATTATAGCTTTAGTCATGATGTTCTGGTTGCCAACCAATGGTTATCTATATATTTGAAAACTAACATGGGTAGATGTCTCAGTCTTACTGTCATATTACTAGTCAGTAGATTGGTCAGTAATCTGTCAGTTACCATACAATTTTTGTTGTACAGTAAATCTGGTATAAAGTGATCAATCATGGAACAACTAAAGAGAATAGTTGCTGGAAAGCATTTTGGTGAATTAGTGAAGGATTGATTTGAATGCATACACTAGTTATTACAGAATTCCCCCCTAAATCCTATGTTGTTGGGTTTCAATTTAATCGTCTCACTGTGACGAATCTAATGAGTTCCTACAACAATGAATTAAGGTATTATATGTTTTTGGCAAATATAACCACTTCTTTATGGGAGCTTTTGCATTTGAAAATGGGATTTCAGTTAGGGTCACTTTATGGAAGTGGTCACTTGAAACGCATTTTTGCCAACTTTATGAAATATTGATTTGATTGCATACATAAATTATTACAGAATACCCCCCTTAACCCATTCCCACACAGTGACGCTTTTAAACGCCCCTCAATATACTGGCTTTGCAAAACGTTGTGGAAAAAGAAGAAATTGCTTGTTACACGCAATTTCTTCTTTTTTCACAATGTTTTCTATCAAATGGTGCAAAAAATTCAAAACTTCATAAGCTTTGAATTGTCGTCTGCAACTTCTTTGAATTTGGACCAGTCTAAAATTTTGCCATCTGGTAATGGGTTAATCCTATGTTTTTTGGGACTTATTAGAAGCATGTCACTGAGATTAGTCTAATGAGATCAACAACATTGGATTTAGGTATGATATGTTTTCGGCAAATATAACCTCTTCTTTATGGGAGCTTTTGAATTTGAAAAGGCAATTTCAATTATGGTTGCTTAATGGAAGTGGTTGCTTAATAGAGGTTGGCTCTGCTGCAAGATATACTGTTTTTCTCCTCGCACTACTAAATTCTGACTTCTATTTAAGACTGCAATCTTACTTATACAACTATGTCTCATATCATGGAAGTATGGCTTTGTGTAATTAATGTTTTCAATTAACCTATTACCAGATGACAAAATTCTAGACTGGTCCAAATTGAAAGGAGTTGCAGATGACAATTCAATTTAATGAAATTTGAGATTTTTCCAACGCTCTGGGTAGAAAGAGCGTTTTAGAAAATGATGAAATTATGATTGGTCATCATCCGTCCATCTGTCTGTCCAACTGTTCACAATTACAAAAAATCTTTTCGCCTTAAACTAACCTTGGAATTTCAACAAAACTTCACAGAAATGTTCCTTAGGTCATGCTCTTTCAAAATACTTCAAAGAATTGAAATCTATGAAGAACTTTGGTTTCCATGGCAATCAAGTGAAAAAATTAAAAAAAATCAACTCCCTCCAAACCATAAGGCCTAGAGCTTTGATATTTGGTATAAATCATCATCTAGTGACCCTCTACCTTAATGTATATATTATTAGACTAATTGGGAAGTCTATGACAATGAAATAAGTGCTTATGTGTTTGTTTGATTTCATTTTCTATTCACAGATATTTATGAACAATTGAAATTTAATCTATACCAAGACGATGCTGTCACAGGTATGTGGAAATAACTTGTATTATTATTATACCCCCCCTCTTCCCCCCCCCCCCGCCTTAGAAGTAAAGTAAGGAGTATGATGGTTCACCAACTCTGATTGCATAGACTTTATTGTTTCTAACTCCAACACTAATTGACCTCCAATTATGAAACTTCATGATCAAAGGAAGTGCCATTTTCAGGGGTGTCAGATATGTCAAAGATCAAGGTCACAATTAAACTTTTATTGAAAACCATTTCTGTGCTTTAGCTCATAAACCATTTAACCTAGTACTTTGAAACTGTATACAAATGTTGTCCATGACCCAAGGATGTGCCCTATTGATTAGGGGGTAACTAAGGTCAAAGGTCAACTGTGCTACTCAAATGACAAAATGATGGTGAGGGGTATAAGTTTGTGCTGTGACAATTCTACTTGGTACTCATTTGATATTATTTAGGGTTTGTGTAATTATTTTTGTTGAGTCTCTTTTTCTGTAGCTTGGAGTTTAAAAACCAGACCATCATTCTTATCGATTCAACTCAATCCGACTTTTTAACGTCCCTCGAAATAGAAACTAGGGAAAACATTGTGGAAAAATGAAAGTTGTAATCTGTTGAACTTTTTTGTGTCAGATTCAATAAATAATGGATGACTCGACTTCCCGGGAACAAAGGAGGATGTAAAGCACAGGGTAAAAGAGGAGGAAAATAAAAAAATGAAAATTGGTTGAGAACAAGTCAATGAAAATATATGAAATATATACTCTACACAAACAAAATCAAACATGTTAGAAAAAATTCTGTATCTGATAGCGTCGAATATAGTCATTTTGTATATGACTTCATAACATGAACAAACATACATGTATTCTGAATGGCAAAGGAAATGGATCATATTTGTAGAAATACAGATTTTTTAAAAATTATTTTGTCTAATTTATTTGAAAAAAAAGAAGGAATATTTTGCGACAATAGCAATACAGCATCCTGCATTCACTTCTTGCTGTGAAGGAAAACTTGCTATTCCACTCAACCTTTGGTCTTGTGAAAAAATCAAAATTTCCTCTGCAGCCCAAGTGAATTCAAGCTGTAGTGCCCCTAATCATACACCTATTTATAGACAAAATCACTTGTCCTTGATTAAGAATGCAAACAAGAACTAAAGGTTGTTGTAGATCGAAAAGAAAAAAACACAAAAAATTCCAACTATTGTTAGAAAAGGAAAAATTGCTTGTAATAATACAATTTCCTGATTTTTTTAATGCAGAGTCTTGATTAACCCATTACCAGACTACAAAATTTCAGACTGGTCCAAATTTAAAGAAGTTGTAGGCAAGCAATTGGTCATTTCTATCTCTTTTTTGGAAGCCTTTTCTTTAGAAGTGGATTGTGAAGGAATGGGATAAATATAAGTATAACAAGTGACTATTTATTAGCAGTTATTAACCCTTGTCATGCTGAATAAATCCATTTTGGAATGGCATCGAAATCAAAGGGATGAAAGCACTGGTAGTACTTGTTGTTCAATCATCAATATTCTTATGAAATTTAATTTCATACAGAACTCTGGCCTGCAAAAGACAAACAGGACATGTAGACAAAGATCAGACTGGACTTATGTGCAGGCAGATCTGTGTCTGTAGCTTCTGCAAAAACTGGGGTATTCCAGGTTCAGCATGGTAAGGGTAAAGAAAGAATAAGTAGCTGTTATGATTTAATTGTTGGAAGCTATTTAACCCATTACCACATAATCCCTCCTTTTTACGTCCCTAAAGGAAAAAGTATAGGAAAACAATGTGGAAAATGAAGAAATTGCTTGTACCAAGCAATTTCTTCATTTTTCAGAATGTTTTCTTTCCAAAGAGACAAATTTAAATTTTAAATTTCACAAATTTAGAATTGTCTTTTGCAATTCTTTCAATCTGGACCAGTCTAAATAATTTTTGTGTTGGAATGGGTTCATATAGTAAGTGTAAACTGATGTTTTTGTAGGTGAGGCTGCAGGTTTGGCAATGGGCCTGGTTATGGTTGGTACAAAGTCAGCACAAGCAATAGAAGACATGGTCGCTGTAAGTATAAAATCTACAACTTACCTGTTTTTGTCAAGTCTGGTGGTGGTGAGGTATAGTTGCAACAATTTAATCTATTACCATATTACATAATTTAAGATTGGTCCTATTTCAAAGAAGTTGCAGATGACAATTTTGAGTTGATAAAATTTTAGAAGTACTTGTCTTTGGGGGTTGAAAACGTTGTGGATGATGTAGAATTTGCCTGTAATAAGCAATCTCTTCATTGTCCACAAAATGGCTGCAGCCATGGCACAGTTGGTAACCCTTTCTCAATCATGAGGTCCTGGATTCGAATTCCAGCAGCAAATATCCTGTCTGAAGTCTCCCGCCAATATGTGGGGAACCATAAACCTAAATGGGATGAGCAGCTGGAGGCTCTGAAAGGATGCAGTGATAGTACTGGTGTAAGGTAGGTCCAAGGATGCCCTAGTTGAAGGCCATAATTCCTACATTTGTTGATGGATTTCAAAATAAGTTTGTGCAGTTGTTCTTCATGGTTTGTACATCTGCCATGTGAAGCATTTGTTCAGGTAATTCTAAGGTTAACCCTTTCCTGTTTTTCAAAATTTTAGACCTGTCCAAATTTAAAGGTTTTGCAGACAACCATTTCAAGTTGAATTTATATGAAAATTAATCATTCAATAGGGTAGAAAATATTGTGAAAAAAGAAGAAATTGCTTGTTTAAAGCAATTTCTTCTTTTTCAACAATGTTTTCTGAAGTATAAAAACACAGAGACGTGAAATCAGGAAAGGGTTAAGGTCATGATCTGAGGTCAAATTTATGATTCTGACAAGTATAAGTTCCTTCATTTATGGATTTATGGAGTTATTTGGAATTCCACCTTGAGAATATTTGTCCTAGCAAATATTCATTACACCCCCCACCTACAACGTTAAGGGAGTTATATTAATTTCACCGTGTCTGTCTGTCCATCCATCTGTCCATCAGTACATAGACTTTTTCATTTCTGTGCTCTGATTCCCTGATGTTTTTGGGTCATGTAGGTCATGATAACAAATTAACTTTAGTTGAAAACTGTTTCCGTACTTTAACTCATAAGCCATTTGACCTAGGAAATTGAAACCTTGTACACATGTTGTCCATGACCCAGGGAGGTGCCCTAATATTTTGGGTCAAATAGGTTAAAGGTCAAGGTCACAATTGAACCTTGGTTGAAACTGTTTCCCTACTCTAACTCTTAAGCTGTTTGACCTATGACCTTGAAACTTCAAACACATATTGTCCATGCCCTTTGGAGGTGCCCTATGGTTTTTTGGGGTCACTTAGGTCAAATGTGAAGGTCACAATTAAAATTTGGGTAATGTAGGTCAAAGGTAAAATGTGCTGGTGGGGGTATGAGTCTGCTTTGCTAAAATGCTAGTTTAGTTTGAAGATCTGTGTCAGACTTAAAACTTAAATCAATAGTTCAGTTCAAAACAGTTCTAACTGCCAATAAACATATAGGCAGTTACAACTGTTTTTCGCTGAACCATTTTAATGCTTGTAGACTTGAATTATGCGTAATTTTCTAATTATTGCTCAAACAGCATTTTACCGTTTCATTCACCAAGATTATTCTTCTTGTATTTATAATTGGTTTATTTAGACAAGTCTATAATTTTGTTGTCTGGAAACTTGTTAAGAGGTACATTTTATAGTTATATCACTGTGTATATTCCTCCCAAGGGGGTCATTTTTTATTTCGGAATTATCAGACATATAGCCAATATATTATTACTTCATATTTTTCTGTTAATCTTTTTTCACAAATTACATTTTTTCACACACCCTCAAGTAAAAAGCTGTGGAAAACTTTATGGGAAATGAAGAAATTTCTTCATTGTCCACAATATTTTCTACCCTAAAAGAAAAAGATTTTTATAACAATATTTTCTATCCTAAAGGACAAAGATTTTTAAGATCCAATCAACTTTTATTGATTGTCTGCAACTTATTTGAATTTGGACCAGTCTTAACATTTATTGTCTGGTAGTAAGTACAGGGGTTGACACTAACTTTGCTTCGATGGGATCCCACAGGAATCCCTACCTGTTACTTCAGGGTTTCTGCCAGATAATCAGGGATCCCTCCTTGATAAGCATTAACCCATTCACACTTAATGCTGCCCTTCATAGCCCAAACGAGAAAAAAGTCTTGCAAAACATTGTGGAAAATGAAGAAATTGCTTGTTACAAGCAATTTCTTCATTATCCACAATGTTTTCAACAAAAGCAAGCAAGAAATATTGAAGGATCCTGATGGAATCCGTAGCTTGAGATTGCTGGGGTTCCTTCCAATTTTGAGCAATCCTAGGGATCCCGGGACACTGTTAATGTCGACCCCTGCAGTAAACCTTTTCCTTATAACATTCTTACATTTGAATTTCTTAAGTGCTAAATGACCACAGCTGTTGATGCAAAGTAAAACGCCAATCAATTAACCCTTTCCTGGTTAATCCCTGGTTTTTTCGTCCCTTTAATTTTATAATTGAGAAAACATTGTGGAAAAAGAAGAAATTGCTTGTAACAAGCAATTTCTTCTTTTTCCACAATATTTTCTACCCAAGTAAATGGTTATTTTTCAAATAAAATCAACTTTAAATTTTTGTCTGTAAAACCTTTGAATTAAGGCGGGTCTAAAATTTTGCAAAACAGGTAATGGTTAATCATTTCATGTCTCTGAATTACAAAATTAAAGTAACAAAATTGAGAAGAAGAGAGAACATTGTAATATTTTCTTCCTTTTAACTCATTCGTTACCCCACAATCATGCCTTATGACACCCCTTAAGTAAAAATACTGTGGAAAACATTGCAGAAAATGAAGAAATTGCTTACACAGTTTTCTACCAAAAAGAGGACAACAATTTTTAAAATTCTGTCATCAGAGACTTGTTGTTTACACTTTTTAGCTCACCTGATTACAAAGTCAACCTGAGCATGAAGTACTCAAGAGAGCTATTGTGATTACCTCTGGTCCGTCGTCAGTCTGTCGTGAGTTGTGTGTCATCTGTCAACAATTTATTTAAACATCTCCTACCAAACCACTAGACTATTTTGAACCAAATATGGCAAAAATGTTCCTTATGTGGTCCCCTTTAAAAATGGCTAAAAGAATTGAAATCTGTTGAAAACTCTTGTTGCCATGGCAACAAAAGTGAAATTTTAAAGTAATCTTAAAAAATCTTCTCCTCCTGACACAGAAGGCGTAGAGCCTTGATATTTTGCATGAAGCATCAGTATAATGACCTCTTTCAAAATTGCTAAAATTATTATCCTCAAGTTCCCAGGTGTTGAGCTCCAGGGGTGGGTGAGGCCTTTATTGAAACGAAGAACAATCTTTGAATGACATCTCCTCCCAAACTAATGGACCCATTTCAACCAAATGCAGCAGAAATATTCCTTAAATGGTCTTCTTTCACAAATAGTTGAAATGATAGAAATCTACTGGAAGAACTCTGATTGCTATGACAATTACAGTTAACTCGTTAAAATCCTTCATCTCAGGTGAGCGCCCTAGGGTCAATGGCACTCTTGTTTTCAATTTGGATCTGTCAAAAATGTTTTTGTCTGGTAATGGGTTATGATACTGTTTTATACCCCTACATTGAAAGATGGAGGACATGTAGTTTTTATACGCCCGTCGAAGACGGGACGTATTATGGGATCACCCGTGGTGTCCGGGCGTCCGGTTGTCCGGGCGTCTGGTCGTCCGGGCGTCCGGGCGGTGTCCACTTCTTTGTCCGGAGCATAACTCTGTCACCATAAGTCCGATTGACTTTAAACTTGGCAGTTATATTCTTCTCATCAATACGGAGTGCAGTGCGCAATAACCATAACTCTACCTGGCCTATTTTTTGAGTTATTGCCCTTTGTTTTTTTTCATACTTGAATCTTGTCCGGAGTATATCTCTAAAAGTATTATAGCAAGGATCATGAAACTTCATGGGTGTATAGATCTCACCAAGGGGGAGTGCAGTGCACAAGAACCATAACTCTACCAGGCCTATTTTTTGAGTTATTGCCCTTTGTTGTTTTTCATACTTGAATCTTGTCCGGAGTATATCTCTAAAAGTATTTTAGCTAGGACCATGAAACTTCATGGATGTATAGATCTCACCAAGGGGGAGTGCAGTGCACAAGAACCATAACTCTACCTGGCCTATTTTTTGAGTAATTGCCCTTTGTTGTTTTTCATACTTGAATCTTGTCCGGAGTATAACTCTTAAAGTATAATAGCTAGAATCATGAAATTTCATGGATGGATAGAGCTCACCAAGTGGGAGTGCAGTGTACAAGAACCATAACTCTACCTAGCCTATTAATTGAGTTATTGCCCTTTGTTGTTTTTAATACTTGAATCTTGTCCAGAGTATATCTCTAAAAGTATTATAGCTAGGATCATGAAACTTCATGGATGTATAGATCTCACCAAGGGGGAGTGCAGTGCACAAGAACCATAATTCTACCTGGCCTATTTTTTTAGTTATTGCCCTTTGTTGTTTTTCATACTTGAATCTTTAACGGAGTATATCTCTAAAAGTATAATAGCTAGAATTATGAAACTTCATGGATGGATAGATCTCACCAAGTGGGAGGGCAGTGTACAAGAACCATAACTCTACCTAACCTATTTTTTGAGTTATTGCCCTTTGTTGTTTTTCATACTTGAATCTTGTATGGAGTATATCTCTAAAAGTATAATAGCTAGAATTATGAATTTTCATGGATGGATAGAGCTCACCAAGTGGGAGTGTAGTGTACAAGAACCATTATTCTACCTAGCCTATTTTTTGAGTTATTGCCCTTTTTTGTTTTTCATACTTGAATCTTGTCCGGAGTATATCTCTAAAAGTATAATAGCTAGAATCATGACACTTCATGGATGGATAGAGCTCACCAAGTGGGAGTGCAGTGTGCAAGAACCATAACTCTACCTAGCCTATTTTTTATAGTTATTGCCCTTTGTTGTTTTTCATACTTTGTTTGACAAAAAATATTAATTCAAAATAACCTCAGTTCTATTCAAACCCCCAGTTCATATTAAGCAGTGTGACGGGCGTATCTTGTGACAATTTGGCACCTTGTTTTACATGTCTTCTCAATAAACATTTACTTTGGCCATATATTTTAAAGCTAGGAGAGCAGCATGAGGCTCACAAAAGATGTTGTGGTAGTACTGGTTTGAGAAACACCAGGAATCCATGGGTAGGTGCTCCAGCCACTGTGATATGACTGAAATACTGTTAAAAGTTGTGTAAAACCCATTGAATCAATCATTGAAGCTAGGACTTTCATATTTTACTTGATATTCCTTCTCTTAGGGCCTTTCAGTTCAAGGTCATCTTCTTAGGTTAAGGTCATATTAATCGTAAATAAAAAATTTAAACAATGGTCATTATTTAGAACTTCCAACACAATGCAGCTTTTTGATGCTCCTTAAGGAGAAAGCTTTAGAAATCATTATGGAAAATCAATAATTTGCTTGCAAAAGCAATTTCTTCATTATTCACAATATTTTCAAAAGTCAAAGATTTTTCGAATACTAAAATCTGCAACTTCTTTCGACTTGAACCCGTCTAAAATTGTTGTTTTGAAATGGACTAAATAGTAAAGCTTTCACATTTTTAGGTCACCTGACCGAATGGTCATGGTGACCTATTGCAATCATCGTTTGTCCGTCGTCGTGCGTCGTCCGTCGTCCGTTAACTTTTTAACATTTTCATCTTCTTCTCAAGATCTACTGGGGGGATTTCAACCAAACTTGGTAGAAAGCATCATTGGGGGATGCCAATTCAAGTTTGTGAAAAAAGGGGTTCTGGGGGTCATAGGGGCCCAAATAGGGGGCAAAAAGGGGTAATTTTTGGTACTTCTTTAAAAATCTTCTTCTAATAAACCGTTAATGCCAGAGCTTAAATATTTTGTGTGCATGACAACTAGGACAGGTATATTATAAACTGTGAAATTCATGCCCCTGGGGTCATGTATGGGGCCACATCCAGAGGTCAAAGTTCATCATGTTAAAAAACTCACATTTTCATCTTCTTCTTCTGAAGTACAAAGCCAATTTCAAACAAACTTGGTGAAAAGCATCATTTGGTAATGGTTATTTGGATTTGTGAAAATTAAAAGGCTGGGGGGTCAGGGGGCCCTAAAATGGGGACCAAAAGGGGGTAATTTTTGGTAACTTTTAAATATTTCATCTTCTTCTCGAGAACTACTGGGGGATTTCAACCAAACTTGGTAGAAAGCATCATTGGGGGATGCCAATTCAAGTTTGTGAAAAAAGGGGTTCTGGGGGTCATAGGGGCCCAAATAGGGGGCAAAAAGGGGAAATTTTTGGTACTTCTTTAAAATTTTTCTTCTGATAAACCGTTAATGCCAGAGCTTAAATACTTTGTGTGCATGACAACTAGGACAGGTATATTATAAATTGTGAGATTCATGTCCCTGGGGTCATGTATTGGGCCACACCCAGAGGTCAAAGTTCATCATGTTAAAAAATTCACATTTTCATCTTCTTCTGATGAAGTACTAAGCCAATTTCAAACTAACTTGGTGAAAAGCATCATTGGGTACTGATTATACAGATTTGTGAAAATTAAAAGGCTGGAGGTACAGTTACAATTATTTTACAAATTCCTCAGGGAATGATTAACACTATGAAAAATAATCACTCAGTGTCTCAATATTTCGGCTTTGTGCCTTTTTCGTACAATATGGGGATGTTATACGTTTTTTAAAATGCTGTGATAGATTTAATGATTCAGAACTCTTGAAAAAAATATTGAGACTCTGAGTGATTAATTCTCATAGTACACTTAAAGTTAATTCTTGTTTACTCGATAAAGTCCGCATTTTTGGCCCAATTCTTTTAAAATTTTCTCAGAGTTTCTTTGACACGAAGGCAAGAAGGCTAATGAACGAATTCCATCAAGCAGTAATGGAAATGGAACCATATTGCATATTTCTCTTGTTTACACAATAAAGTCATCATTTTCAGCTACACTAACCAAAGGCCAGCGGGGCTATTGTCATGGTCCTGTGTCCGTCATGCATCTGTGCATGCGTAAACTTTTCTTTAAACAACTATATCTTGAACAATACTGGGCCAATTTTTAACCAAACTTAACAGGGGTGTTCCTTGCACAATCCTCTTCCAAACTGCTAAAAATAATTTTGTTCCATGAACTCTGGTTGCTATGGAAACAAAACTAATTTCTAACAGAAATTTTGATTGCAAAATTCTTTAAAACTAGATTCTCATCAAATTTCACATGAATGTTCCTTTGGTGGACCTTTTTCTAATTCTTTCAAACAAAATCACTAGTCTTGATGCTCTTTTACTCAGGTGACCGTTAAGGCCCACTGGGCCTCTTGTATGTATTTTAATTGAATGTAGCAACACCTTTCTGAGGTACCAAGGTAAGGGTTGAGTATGAAATGTGAAACAATCTAAAAAAAAAAGTTAAAGTCTTTCATTATTTGGATATTCCCTTACCAACCTAAGACCACCATTTTTTTTTAAAAAAATTTATTTAAGAGATGAAGAGAATATTTTTTGTTTTCATGGAGGTATGAACGGAAAGACCTAATCACACTGTATGAATACGTGAAGCGGATTCATACATTGTGTGATTAGGTTTTTCGGTTCATACCTCCATGAAAACAAAAAGAGAATATTTTTATACGCCCGTCGAAGAAGGGACGTATTATGGGATCACCTGTGGTGTCAGGGCGTCCGGTCGTCCGTGCGTCCAGGCGGTGTCCACTTCTTTGTCCGGAGCATAACTCTGTCACCGTAAGTCCGATTGACTTTAAACTTGGCAGTTATATTCTTCTCATCAATAAGGAGTGCAGTGCAAAAGAACCAAAACTCTACCTGGCCTATTTTTTGAGTTATTGCCCTTTGTTGTTTTTCATACTTGAATCTTGTCTGGAGTATATCTCTAAAAGTATTATAGCTAGGATCATGAAACTTTATTGGTGTATAGATCTCACCAAGGGGGAGTGCAGTGCACAAGAACAATAACTCTACCTGGCCTATTTTTTGAGTTATTGCCCTTTGTTGTATTTCATACTTGAATCTTGTCTGGAGTATATCTCTAAAAGTATAATAGCTAGGATCATGAAACTTCATGGGTGTATAGATCTCATCAAGGGGGAGTGCAGTGCACAAGAACCATAACTCTTCCTGGCCTTTTTTTGAGTTATTGCCCTTTGTTGTTTTTCATACTTGAATCTTGTATGGAGTATATCTCTAAAAGTATAATAGCTAGAATCATGAAATTTATTGGATGGATAGATCTCACCAAGTTGGAGTGCAGTGTACAAGAACCATAACTCTACCTAGAGAATATTTTGAGTTTTTGCCCTTTGTTGTTTTTCATACTTGAATCTTGTCCGGAGTATATCTCTAAAAGTATAATAGCTAGAATCATGAAATTTCATGGATGGATAGAGCTCACCAAGTGGGAGTGTAGTGTACAAGAACCATAACTCTACCTAGCTTATTTTTTGAGTTATTGCCCTTTGTTGTTTTTCATTCTTGAATCTTGTCTGGAGTATATCTCTAAAAGTATTATAGCTAGGATCATGAAACTTTATGGGTGTAGAGATCTCACCAAGGGGGAATGCAGTGCACAAGAACCATAACTCTACCTGGCCGATTTTTTGGAGTTATTGCCCTTTGTTGTTTTTCATACTTGAATCTTGTCCGGAGTATATCTCTAAAAGTATTATAGCTAGGATCATGAAACTTCATGGGTGTATAGATCTCACCAAGTGGGAGTGCAGTGTACAAGAACCATAACTCTACCTAGCGTATATTTTGAGTTATTGCCCTTTGTTGTTTTTCATACTTGAATCTTGTCTGGAGTGTATCTCTAAAAGTATAATAGCTAGAATCATGAAACTTCATGGATGGATAGAGCTCACCAAGTGGGAGTGCATTGTATAAGAACCATAACTCTACCTAGCGTATATTTTGAGTTATTGCCCTTTGTTGTTTTTCATACTTTGTTTGACAAAAAAATTCATTTAAAATAACATCAGTTCTATTCAAACCCCCAGTTAATATTAAGCAGTGTGATGGGCGTATCTTGTGACAATTTGGCACCTTGTTTGTTTTCATGGAGGTATGAACGGAAAAACCTAATCAGACTGTATGAATACGCGAAGCGGATCCATACATCGTGTGAATAGGTTTTTCGGTTCATACCTCCATGAAAACAAAAAATATTCTCTTCATTTCTTATGATTTAATAGCATCGAGTGGAAAAACAAAAGCTTTACAAATTTTGATACTTTTTTGTATGGGACTATTTTGAGCGGAAGCATACAAAATCGCTGCATGCTCAAAATTTTGTTCATGGAGTTATGAATAATTCGCCTGTTTTTGCTAGACGAAACTAGATATTAATTTTTTTTCATTTATGTAACAGTATGCCCAGGAGACACAGCATGAAAAGATTCTTCGTGGTTTGGCTATTGGTATTTCACTGACAATGTACGGGCGTCTTGAGGAGGCTGACGCGCTCATTGAGAGTTTGTGCCGGGACAAAGACCCCATTTTACGCTGGTCTGGCATGTACACCATTGGAATGGCTTACTGTGGCTCCGGAAACAATCAGGCCATCAGGAGATTGCTGCATGTAGCTGTAAGTAAAACTGTTCCATTCTGACACAATCATGCTTTTTAAAACAGCTGTGAAATAAAGTTATTGAAAACTTGGCCAGAAAATGAATGTAACAAGCAATTTCTCCTCTTTCTTACTATGTTTTCTGCCTCACTTTGATATTTCATCTGCAACTTCTTTCATTTTGGACCAGTCTAAAATTTTGTCATTTGGTAATGGGTTAATTCTGCCAAACTAATCATCAGCAGACAACTAGCCAGTATACAGATTCTAATTGATATATGGCACAGATTACACTTCAAAAGACAATTTGATTGAAATTCAAAACCACTTAACCCTTTCCCGTTTTTGGAAATTTTAGACTAGTCCAAAATGAAAGAGGTTGCAGACGACAATGAAAACTGGATGCCATTTGAAATGAAACCATCCTATGTGGTAGAAAATATTGTGGAAAAAGGAGAAATTGCTTGTTACAAGCAATTTCTTCTTTTTCCACAATGTTTTCTCGAGTATAAAATCCCGAATTTGAACGGGAAAGGGTTAAGGTAGAAAATTGCTTCTTACCAGCAATTCCTCTTTTTACCACATTTTCCATCACTGTTTTCCTTACAAACATCAAAACTGTTGGACAGTTGGGTAATATGTTAATAATCATGTAACATTTAAAAAAAGTGTATTAAGAGATAGGTACAATATTTTTTGTGTTAATGGAGGTATGAAAGGAAAAAACTAATCACACTGTATTTATTCCAGAAGTAGACTCATTCATAAGTGTGACTAGTTTATAGCTAACCTGAGCACATAGTGCTCAAGTGAGCTATTGTGATTACCTTTTGTTTGGCGTCCAGCAGAAGTGCTTTGTCGGTCATAAATTTCTTTTAACAACATATAGCCACCATCATAGCACAGTTGGTAGCACGTCAGACTCCTAATCTTTAATCATAATTTCGATCCCACAGTGGCGGCACATATTCTTTCAGACATTTGTCTCTCACCAATGGGTGGATAATCGTAAACCTATGAGGGATACAGCTGTAGGTTAAGAAAGGATGTAGTGGTAGCACTTGTGTGAGAAATACCAGGAATCCATTGTTAGGTGCTCCAGCCGCCGCTATATGACTGAAATACGGTTAAAAGCTGCGTTAAACCCAATTCATCAATTAATTAAACAACATACCAGATTTGAACCAAATCTGGCAGAAATGTTCCTTAGGTTGTCCCCTTAAAAACAGCTAAAAGAATTGAAATCCTTTGAGAATTCTGGTTGCCATGGCAACAAAAGGGAAATTTTCAAACAAGCTTTTAAATCTTCTCCTCCTGACCCAGGAGGCATATAGCCTTGATATTTTGCATGAAACATCAGTATATTGACCTCCTTCAAAATAGCTAAATTCATGACCATTTTTAAATGACATCTCCTCCAAAACTATTGGGCCAAATTGAACTAAAATTGGTATAGTAAGATGTCATTGACCTGACGGGCCATGACCTCTATTTACATGATTACATGCTAAACTGATTGTCTTTGGTATTTCTCATTTTATTTCGCTAGTCTGTAATAACATTTATATATTTGTTAAATGCACAAGATTTACAAACCAAAATATTATGGTGTAATAGAGTGAAGTGCCACAATGCTTATAGTTTGAGGCCATGGCAATCTTTTCTTTTGGTAATTTTATTCCTCCACTTTTTGGTCATTTAACTTCATAACACCAAAGAATAACATGCTTCTTTGTACTTGGCACTCTACATAAAATAGCTTGACTGTTCTTCACATATTCTCGATTTGGTCCCGTGTTCTCAAAATTCGCTTCTCTGTAATTTTAAGATACAACAAAGGTCACTCATTATTAGAATGTCTTTCTTTATGGTTTTGGGCTATCAAAGATAATATTATACAGAAAGGAGCCACGTTGTTTCAAATGTGAGGGAGAGAATGATCTTACGTAAGAGTTCCAGAACGATACCAATGTAGTTATTTATCAGCTGACCAATACATTTAATCACTGTAGTGGTGAATCCTGCAGATAAAATTTCTCTTTGGAACACGTCTAGAACCGTGATCTAGTTCTAGTTCTCTGGTAATCCAGGTAGAAAATAAATTCAAATAAATGTGTGTTGATTTATACAAAACATACATAATCTATTTTCCTTTATCAAAGCACAAACATAGTAGGCTGTGTTCCATAACATGCATTTGATTAAAGAGAAGAAAAAAAAGAAAGAAAAAACGTTGAAAAATAATACAGTTATAGTTTCAAACTCGTATTGACTTCTTCTTCAAATCGGTGCTTACTATACCACTCAACCACTTATTTGTTGAAAAAATTAGGTTAATATACAAACATTAGATTATTTAAATGCATATTGAACTACTCCGGGTATAGATGAAATAACCCATAAACACACAACTTTCCTTGAGAACAAATTTATTCAAAGGTAATTTATGCCTTGCATAAAGGTAAAGTCATGTCAATAATTTCAAGCTATAAAAGAATTGAAATTCGTTAAAAACTCTGTTTGCCATGGCAACAAAAGTTATATTTTAAAATAATCTTAAAAATCAAAGGTTAAGAGGTCAATGTGCACAGTTTTGTCTGAATAAGAAAAATGACATCAATTTGCTTGACAATCCTGTCTGTGATTCGTGTTTGATATCACTTTAGCTCAAAATTGTTGTTTTTCTGTGTAGATTATTCATTTACATTTACATTTGAGTATTGTTTAGCATTAAATCTTCAAATTAGACATCAGCAAGGCAACTTCATTCATACAAGGTATGGTCATAATCTTTGTCAAGTTATATCCCTTGTCTATTTTTATGAATATAGTATTAAAAGAACATCAATTCTGATCAGACCCACTGGTGTCATAATCCTTACCTTGACATTAAATTAGACTTTTGAAATGAAAAGAGCCTGTATCTCAGGTGAGCGCACCGTGGCCAACTGGCCTTTTGTTTCATTTCATACCTCCTTGAAAACAAAAAAACAGGGTATCCATACAGTGTGATTAGTTTTCGTTTTATACCTCCATGAACACAAAAAACATTTTCTTCATTTCTTTGACTAAATCTAACCAAGCAAAAATAACCAAATATTTTGCAAATAATGATACATTTTCTATGGAACTATTTAGTGCGCAAGCATACAAAATAGCTGGGTGCTCAAAACTTCGTTCATGGAGGTACTAATTTTTTTTCAGCCAATTAGAACGCTCTTTTTCGATAGGAGAAACTAAAAATCAAATTATATCTCTTATAATTGGCTCTTCAGGAAGTGAGATTTTTTCTGAGTTACAATACTGTTCTATGTTATAGACTGTCTATCAAAAGACTGTTACTGATTTCTAAAGGATAGAAACACTGTTCTGTCATAAGATACTGTAAAGTAGTAACACTTCTGAATCAAACATGACAGAGGTAGGAATGTAAACACTGGGAAGTAAATAGTGAAATGAATGAGTTTTGAACAAAATGGGAAGTTTAAATGAAATTAATGATTTTAAGTTACTTAACAAACATGTCTGCTGCACTAATGATTTGTTAAACCTATTACCACAGAATGATGCTTTTTGACGCCCCTCAAGAAAACAATGGAAAAAAAATGGTGTAACAATCAATTTCTTCATTTTCCACTATGTTTTCTACTCAGAAAGTTGTAAAATCTAAAATGTCATAAACTTGAAATTGTCATCTGCAACTTCTTTCAAATTGGGCCAGTCTAAAATGTTGTTGTCTGGTAATAGGTTAATACAAACCTATTAGACACTTCCCATTCCATTTAAAAAAAATCACAAAATGTTGAATTAAATGAAATTGCAGAGCATTTTAATTATTTTTAATGGAATGATGAATAATTAATGTTTACAAGAAATTTAGTTGGATCTCAGACCATCAATTTGGTGCTTTTCTTAACTGTAACAAATAAGTTTTCTGATACAGAAACCAAGAGAGGAGTCAGTGTGCCCGAGTCCTTGATAAGTGTCTCATTTCAACAAAACTTGTTGTTTTGTGTTGTTTATACTGATTTAGTTTGATTGCAAGGAAAGCTTCTAAGCTTTAATAGTTGCTCTTAAACACTCACAATCCAGATGTTTTCACGTCCCTTAGAGGGAGGCATTGGCCTAATCCCACTGCTAACCATCGTTAAAGCTGGGTAGGCTGGGGCTTGCTATTCAGTGTCTTGCCCATGAATACACCCCTGTGATGGTGGGGCTCAAACCCATGACCTACTTTTTTCTCCAATGGAGAAACCCATTCCCACACAAGCCCTCCTTTTTACGCCCCTCAAGAAAATAGCTTTAGAAAACATTGTTGAAAATGAAGAAATTGCTTGATACAAGCAATTTCTTCATTTTTCACATTGTTTTCTATCCCAAAAGACAAAAAAAAAATTAAAATTCCATCAACTTGAAATTGTCGTCTGCAGCTTCTTTCAATTTGGGCCAGTCTAGAATTTTGCTGTGTTGGAATGGGTTAAAGAAAACCTTGTAGGAAAGGATAAATAGGTTGTTAAAACCTCTCCTTTCCTCACAGTGTTTTCTAGCCTATGTGGTTCTTTATACCAGATTTACACATACATTGATTTGTTAATACCTCTTTCAAAGCTAACAGTATGCAATTTTGTTGTTTCTTATTGCATGACATGAAAATACATCATACAGAAATCCAAGTAAAGCAAAAAGTCATCACTTTTTAGAGTGCATATTCCTTGCAGATAACCAATTGCTAGACAACAAAATTTCAGACCCGCACAATTTGAAAGAAATCGCAGATGCTATTTCAAATTGCGCTTAAAAAGGAAAATGAGTGACAAATAAGGTAAAAACATTGCAAGAAAAGAAGAAACTGCTTGTTATAAGCAGTTTCTCCTGTTCCCACAAAGATCTCATTGATCATATTAGTGGAGGGTGTCAAGCAGTGGCTTTCCCACAAAATCCGCATTCTAAGCCCCTCTGTAATATAGTTCTGGGGAAAAATGTAGAAAATGCTTTTTTGCATTTTCGACATTGTTTTCATACCCGTAATGGCATAGATATTAAAAATTGTATCAACTTCAAACTGTTGTTTTAAACTTCTTTTAATTTGGACCTGTCTGAATGTTGTTGTCTTGGAATGGGTTTAGCTAGGGCATAGAACTCATGCAGAGGCCAGATATTCCCATTTTGTATGACAGTCCACATATTAGTGAATGAATTACTTTTCTCTCATGGGGAATTAATAATCGGATGCAACTTTTACATTTTCATATCCCATTACACTGTAAATGACAGGAAATTCAGTTAAAATTTCAATTTCTGCCTCAAATCAAGGAATGATTCCCTAGAGAATTATAATTGATAACTCTGGTAGACACTAGCTTGCACGGAGATTCATTATAATTCTCTACGGATTTCATCCTTGTAATATTCTATTGTTTTAATGTAGATTACTACATGAGAAATTTTTGAATGAAATGTTTCTGTTTACATAATGTTAACCCTTTTTAGAATCCTAAGCAAATAGATCATGGGATGTCATTGATTTGATCCCTGGCGGCGGCACGTATTCTTTCCGACATTTGTCTCTCACCAATTGGTGGATAATTGTAAACCTAAGTGGGATAGCAGCTGGAGACTAGGAAAAGATGTAGTGGTTGTACAGGTGTGAGAAATACTAGGAATCGATTGTTAGGTACTCCAGCTGCCGCATTGTGACTGAAATACTGTTAAAAGCAGCGTTAAACCAAAATCAATCGTTATCCTAAGTGGGATAGCAGCTGGAGGCTAGGAAAGGATGTAGTGGTAGTACTGGTGTGAGAAATACCAGGAATCCATTGTTAGGTGCTCCAGCTGCTGCAATGTGACTGAAATACTGTTAAAAGCGGCATTAAACCAAAATCAATCGTTAACCTAAGTGGGATAGCAGCTGGAGGCTAGGAAAGGATGTAGTGGTAGTACTGGTGTGAGAAATACCAGGAATCCATTGTTAGGTGCTCCAGCTGCTGTTAAAAGTGGCATTAAACCCAAATCAATCAATCCAAGAAAATAGTTTTGTGTGTGATTTACTATATTTGTCTTGCTTGAAATCAATGAGATGATTGTAATGAGTCTCAGCATAGTAGGATTAACCCTTTCCAGATTTGCAAAATTTTAGACCTGTCCAAATTCAAGGGTTTTAAGGGCGAAAGTTTAATATGGATTTAATTTGAAAACAACCATTCTGTAGGGTTGAAAGCATTGTGAAAAAAGGAAAAAATTCTTGTTACAAGCAATTTCTTCTTTTTCTCAGTTTTAAGATAACAGGGAAAAAAATTCCAGGGATTGAATAGGAAAGGGTTAAGGTAACTAGTGCATCAGAGGACCCAGTAATTTTTATGTTGTGCTCAGGTAGGTTATTGTATGGCGTCCCTCTGTCTGTCTGTCCATCAGTAATCAATTATTAAAAAGTCTTCTCCTCCTAAACCATAAGGCCTAGAGCTTTGATATTAGGTACATATCATCACCTATTGACCCTCTACCAAAATACTTCAAAGAATAACTGTACTCTTGAAATTAATCCTTTTCTGTGTAATTCCTGATTTAGCAAAGGAAATCTTTGAAAATCTTCTCCCCCTAAACACTTAGGCCAAGAGCCTGGATATTTGGTACACCTATTGACCCTCTACCAAAATATTTCAAAGAATTATCCTACTCTGAAAATTAGCCCTTTGATGTGTGATCCCTGATTTTACAAAAAAAAAATAAAGAAGAAAATCTTTGAAAATTTTCTTCTCCAAAACAGTAAGGCCTTGAGCTTTTATATTTGGTACATATCATCACTTATTGACCCTCTACCAAAATATTTCAAAGAATTACTGTATTCTTAAATTAAACTTTTTCTGTGCGATCCCTGATTTTACAATGGAATAAAGAAAGAAATCTATTAAAGTCTTCTTCTCCAAAACGATAAGGCCTAGAGCTTTGATATTTGGTATTTATCCTCACCTATGAACCCTCTATCAATATACCTCAAAGAATTACCATATTTTGAAAATTAGCCCTTTTCTGTGGGATCCCTGATTTTTCAAAGAAATAAAGAAGGAAATCTTTTAAAGTCTTCTTCTCCCAAATCATAAGGCCTAGAGCTTTGATAGTTAATGCATATCATCAGCTTTAAACCCTCTACCAAAATATTTCAAAGAATTATCCTATTCTGAAAATTAGCCCTTTTCTGCGCAATCTCTGATTTTACAAGAGCATAAAGAAGGAAATCTTTTTAGTCTATTTCTCCCAAACAATAAGGCCTAGAGCTTTGATATTTTGTATGTCTCCTAACCTATTGACCCTTTACCAAAATACTTCAAAGAATTACCGTATTCTTAAAATAAACCCTTTTCTGTGGGATCCCTGATTTTTCAAAGGAATATTGAAGGAAATCTTTTAATACTTTCTTCTCCCAAACAATAAGGCCTAGAGCTTTGATATTTTGTATGAATCATCACCTATTGACCCTCTACAGAAATACCTCAAAGAATTACCTCATTCTGAAAATTAGCCCTTTTCTGTGGGATCCCTGATTTTTCAAAGGAATAAAGAAGGAAATCTTTCAAAGTCTTCTTCTCCCTAAGGATTAGGCTTAGAGCTTTGATATTTTGTATGTATCATTAGCTATTGACCCTCTACCAAAATGCTTCAAAGAAATAACTTATTCTAAAAATTAGTCCTTTTTTGTGCAATTCCTAATTTTAGATAGGTAAAAGGTATGATATCTTTGAAAACCTTTTTCTCCTAAACCATTAGGCCTAGAGCTTTGATATTTGGTATGTATTGATGTCTATACTTCAAAGCATTACCATATATAGGAAATTAGCGCTATACGTTGGGATCTTCTCCAAACTAGTTAAACAGGGGGATTTGCTATTTTGTATATATCATAAAGCCATGAACCATCATACTCAGGGGAGGGATTTAGGACCATTATGATCCTCTTGTTCTTCTCAACTTGTGAAAGAGTTGTAGACAATTTTCAAGGTACCTTTCCACTTTAGTTTTTGGGTCAAGAGTTGTCTGGTATACACTACTTTCATTGAAAATGGGTAAATGGGCTTTACCTTATTCTTGCTATTTATCCCTGATATACATGACTACTAATATATATGTTAGATGTCTAACAATATTTATATTTTTCAATTCATTAATTTCTTTATTTTCTTTACAAAAAAGGAGCTCAACTGAACGTGCCCTCCACCTGATTAGCTCATGTTTCAACCTCTGTAAATATGAAATTATTTCTTGATTGTATGATTTTCTATTAAACATCTTTTGCTCTGATATTTTTTCATACTTTGGCAAAAAGTGCAAAAAATTTCTAGTTTACTACACTCTTAAGCAATAAAGCTCTTTTCATTCTTTTAAATTATTCCAATTTCTTGTGACAGTTTTTGATTGATGAAATTTTTAAAAATCTTTGTCATTTCGGGTAAAAACTTTTGAGGGAAATGAAGAAGTTGCTTCTTTGAGCCCATTTTTTCCCCACAGCTATTTATCTTCAGTGTGTAAAAAAATGAGATTGTGGGGTAGTGGATTAACCTGTGGTGAGTTCCCAGTTATCATTTAACCCATTCCCACATGATCCTGCATTTTTATGCCCCACAAGAAAAAGCTTTGGAAAACATTGTGGAAATGAAGAAATTGCTTGTTTCAACCACAGATGACCAATTTTTTAAAATTTGACATCTGCAACTTCTTTCAATTTGAACCAGTCAAAATTTTGTAGTGGGGTAATGGGTCAAATGAACAGATAGTTGTACTTTGATATGATTCCAACTACTTTGCTAGTACAAACTAATGAAAATACAAATATTAATTGGAAATTGGAAAAAAATACATAGCAATTTAAGAAGAAAACATTCAGGGAAAAGGAGGTATTTATTGCTGCAAATGAAAGGTTTCATGCCCTCCCCCAATAGAAACAAACAAACAAAAAAAACAAAACAACCCCCCCCCAAAAAAGAAAAAGAAAGAAAGAAAAGAAAAAAAGAAAAAACACAAAAAACACAAAACAAATAAACTACCACTCCAGTTGCTTGTAACAAGCAAATCTTCACTTTCAAAGGTGTTTTTCACCAAGAAAGTTGAAAAAAAATCAGAAATAACTTAAACTTCATTTTTTGGTCTGAAATTTCTTTCATTTTGGACCAGTCTAAAATATTGTCATATGGTAATTGGTTACTGATGTAATTGACTCAATTTTGATTGACAGGTTAGTGATGTCAATGATGATGTCAGAAGAGTTGCTGTCACTGCCCTCGGATTCATCTTATTCAGGTAGGTGCTGTTATTTTAACCCTGAAGCTGATCTCTCTAGTTCTGTTATGATGTACCGTTTGGGTCAAAAGTCCCCTTTAGGTCCTATTTGCACAAAGAATTTGTGCACACGTAAATAATATAGGCAAACCCATTTAAATTAAGCATGCACTCTTATATTTGGAAAGTACGGATGTTATTTAACGCATGCACTTTCAAAATATGAATGTGCACACGTAAAAAGTAAAGACCTGTGCGTGAACATGTAATTTAGGCGTACACTCAAATTTCATACCCTTGAACACGTAGTAATAATGCGCATACACCTAAATTTTGTGAGTGCACCTGTATTATTTACGCGTGTATCTGTTTGATTTAGCCTGTATTACCTTAAGTGGACTTTTGGCCCATTTCGCACGCCATATTCTCTATCATTCCGAAATTTGCTAGTAGACTAGAAACAGGGCTAACCCTGCTTTTAAATCAGTCTTATCTTTGTCTGTATCCAGAGTGCCACTGAAATGGGGAAAGCTGGAATTTAGGTTTAAATATTTCAAAAAAATTTGCCCTAAACCCTGTTGTGTGAATCTACAGTGGAATATATCTGTTAACTCTTTCCAGTACAAATCCAGGATTTTATGTCACTGTGATTTTATATTTGGGGAAATACTGTAGAAAAAGGAGAAATTGCTTATTAAAAGTAATTTCTCCTTTTCAAACAATAATATGATGGTTTCATTTTTAAATGCATTTAGTTTTTCATTAAAGTGTTCAACCTCTTTCAATTTGGACCCGTCTAAAATTAAAAAGAAATGTATTTTAACCCATTTATAAGCAACAAAATCTTGGTCAAAACTCTTACAAACTGAAGATGCCTGTTTCATATTGATAGAATTTTAAACACCTCTGTCTAGGTAGAAAACAACTTGTAACAAGTAACTTCTTCATTTTCCAACTCTTTTTCTCCCCATACTCTTTTCTTGAGGGTGGTAAAAATACCAGAATTTGTGTGAATGGGTTTAATCTAATCCAACAACATATGGTTTAGTTGAGAAATTATTTTAGACTATGATTAACCCATTCCAACAAATCCCTCTTTTCTATGCCCGCAAAGAAAAAACATATGGAAAATATTGTGGAAAATGAAGAAATAGCTTGTATCAATCAATTTCTTCATTATTCACAATTCTTTCTATCCAAAAAGCTGAAAAGAATCAAAATTCCATCAATTTGAAATTGTCGTCTGCAGCTTCTTTCAATTTGGACCAATCTTAAATTTAGTTGTGTGGGATTTGGTTAAACCCTCACCCTCGTACCTGGACTTTTGATGTTACCTCCTTGTCACTTTATTTATATTGACAAGAGATAGCCTAAGTGTGATGACCAGTGAACTTGTCAAAAATTGCTGCTGTCAATCAAAGAATCAATTGACCAATCAATTCCATCCATTTAATCCATTCACATACAATCCCTCTTTTTGACACCTCACAAGAAAAAACTGTAGAAAACATTGTTGACAAGCAATTTCTTCATTACTCATAAGGTTATCTACTCAAAAAAGACAAAGACTTAGAGTATCATCAACTAAAATTTGTTGTCTTCAAATTCTCTCGATTTAGACCAGTCTTAAATTTTATCTGGTAACTGGTTAAGCTATTGCAGAAGTCAACTTTGATCTATAGCATCTATATATTTTGTTAATCTAGTGTAACAGAAATATAACCATGAACATATCTTACTGTAAATGGGTTGGTTGACACCCTGAAGAAAAAAGATCATAGAAAAAATGTGGGAAAGGGAGAAATTGCTTGTCACAAGCAATTCCTCCTTTGCCCAAATGTATCCTACCTAACTTGGCACTCGTTTTCCAATTTAACCCATTCCCACACAGTGACGCTTTTGAACGCCCCAGGAAAAAAAAACATTATGAAAACATTGTGTAAAATGAAGAAATTGCTTGTAACAAGCAATTTCTTCATTTCACACTATGTTTTTTACCCAGAAAGTTGAAAAATCTTTGTAACTTCTTTCAATTCAGACGGGTCGAAAGTTTTGTCACGTGGATATCCGTTAAATGAAGATTGAATTCCACACTTTGGTCACTGATATTTTCAAGGACAAAAAATTAATCTTAATTGTTTTTATGAAATCTTTTCTTTTGGAACATAAACATGATTGAGTCATAGGAAATGAGACATTTGATGGAGTGCCACTGTCTATTGGAAATTGATTAATTCATGTACAGACAACAAAATTTTAGAACAGACCAAATCAAGCCATTCCCACACAATGACGCTGTTGGATCCTCCACAAGAAAAAAAAATGGGAAAACTTTGTAGAAAATGGAGAAGTTGCTTGTAATATGCAATTTCTTCATTTTCCACAAGGTTTTCTATCCTTCTCTCTAAAATTCCATAAACTTTAAATTGTCGTCAGCAACTTCTTTCAATATGGGCCAGCGAAAATTTCGCCATCTGGTAATAGGTTAAAAGAAGTTTGCAGACAACAGTTCAAATTGAACAAAAAAATGAAAAGTAAGAGTCAAACAAGGAAGAAAATATTGTGAGAGCAATTTCTCCTTTTCCGACAAAGTTTTCAATGATGTAATTCTTTTAGAACATAAAAAGCAGCATTGTGTGATGATTTGGTTAACCCTTTTCAAAATTTTGACTGATCAAATTTATAAGACCTTGCAGATGACAATGAAAAGTGAGTGTAAATTGAAAAGAAACCATCCTATGAGGTAGAAAACAGTGAGAGAAAAGAACAAGCAATTTCATATTTTTCCAGAATTTTTTCTCAAATATAAAATCACCTGGACATATAAATTACGGTAAAGGAGAAGGTTAAGCAATCAAAAACATGTAGTTCTTTTGACCAGTAGTGGAATATTGATCCAATATTCAATTAATACACTTAAATGGATGGGGGGGGGGCTTGGATGTTGTAACTACAGCTTATTGAAGCTTAAGTCATGATGTTGAGGTCTCTCATCAATGGTAACTTTTTGTTATACGCCTGAAGGGTCGTATTATGTTATGGCCACGGTCGTCTGTCCATGTGTCCGTTAGCAATTTTTTGTGTGTGCAACTCCTCCTAAACTATCAATGGGAATGAGCTGAAACTTGGCACAATTACCCCCCATGATGTCTAATTGTGCATAAGACCTTTGAAATTCAAATTGCTCCAGTCATTCTTGAGTTTATCTTGAATTATCTGCCCTTGAATTGAACGAAAATCACTGTTTATTGTGTGCGCAACTCCTTCTAAACTATCAATGGGAATGAGCTGAAACTTGGCACAATTACTCTCTATGATATCTAGTTGTGCATTAGACCTTTGAAATTCAAATTTGCTCCAGTCCTTCTTGAGTTATCATGAATAATCTGCCCTTGAATTGAACGAAAAAACCCTTTACTTCTTGTGAGCTTTATTTCTCCTACATTATGAATGGGAATGAACTGAAACTTGCCACAATGACTCTGTATGATTTCTAGTTGTGCTTAGGACTAAATATTTTTTGATATGTCAAGTTGTTACTGAATTATCTGCCCTTAACTTAACAATATAGCTTAAAATTACAGGGTTTTTTAGGTGTGTGTGTGTGCACAACTCCTAAAAATTGTATTGGATTGAACTGAATCTTGTCATAATGTATCTCTGATATCTAGTTGAGCATAAGACTCACTTCAGAAATTCAAAAAGCTTGGGTCTTTCTTGAATTATCTACCCTGGAATTGATTGAGTTCAAATGTCAAGGTCATTTTGAGCTCTGAAAAACATAAACTGAAACATTGTTATTTATTTGTCAAGATCAGTTTTTCAAGGTCATATTTTTATTGCTTGTGGTGATTACTTTCTGTTGAAACTTGTTTCAAGGTCATTGGTCAATGTCATTTTTTTTATGTCAATTGTATTTGAATTATAGAATTTAACTATTGTACATAATGTTGAATGATAAGTTATTATAAAGCTGTCTCGTTTCTTAAGTGTAAACAGTATTATTCAGGTGATAAAATCTTTTTTTGACAAAAATCATTAGCTATCATTCAAGCTCAGGTTACTAAAAAGCCAAGGTTACTGACAAGCCCCTTCAGGCGTATATGCGCCGCTCTGCGAAGCTCTTGTTTTTTGTTGACTTAATCCATTCCAACACAACAATGCCTTTTTAGGCCCTTCAACAAAACAGCTTTGGAAAACATGGTGGAAAATGAATTAATTGCTTGAAATTTTGATTTGCCAAAAAATAGGGTCGTGGCAGGGCAGGGCTTATGAGCCTTGGAGAAATCATGGAATAATTCTATATAAATCATAAATCATTTGGCCGATTGGGACCAAATTTGGCAGAAATAGTGCTTATTTGACCTTTTTCAAAACTTTGTTGTGAAATTTTGGTTTAAAAAAAAAGTGGCTTGGCAGGGCCGGGTTTGTCAGACTTAGAGAAATCATGGAATAATTCTTTCAAAATCTTCTCCTCCTAAACCATTTGGCCAATTTCAACCAAACTTGCTAGAAATGTTTCTTGGGTAAGCTTTTTCAAAAAATAGTTTTTGAGATTTTGAATTGCTTAAAAATGTTGACATGGCAGGACTAGGCTTGTCAGACTTAGAGAAATTATGAAATGATTCGTTTTATAAATCTTCTTTTCTTAAATAATTTGGACCAAATTTGACAGGAATGTTCCTTGGGTGAACCTTTTCAAAACTTATTTGAAAAAATTTATTTTTGAAAAAATGGGTTTGGCAGGGCGGATCTCAGATTTAAAGAATTCATTGAATAATTCTTTAAAAATCTTCTCCTTTTTAATATTTCGGCCAATTTGGACCATATTTGGCAGGAATGTTCCTAGGATGACCCTTTTCAAAATTTGTTTGTGAAATTTTGATTTTCATTGTGGGCATGGCAGGGCTGAGCTTATCAGACTGGAATTATTCTTTAAAAATCATCTGTGTGGCAGATGGGGCTTAATTCAACTCATTTTCAGGTGAGCAATTTAGAGCCATTTTGGCTCTCTTTTTTTGTAATATGGAATGGTTTGGGGTATTAATGACATCTAGTGATAGACAAGCTGCCTTTAATTTGTTCTCTAAAAAATCTTGTTTCAAGTATTGTGAATGTCAAAGTCTCCTTCAGTAAGAGTTGATGTAATATATTGGATCAATGCTTTAAAGTGCAGTAATTCCCAAACATTGCATGACTTGGTCGTATCAGCGACAGTATGTGCCCAGAATTTTATAGGTATCATTTGGTGAGAAAATGGTATTATCAATTGATCATATATTACCAGTAAAATCTCATAATACAATATTTTCCTTTCAAAATCAAAATGTCAGTTAACTCATTCCCTAACAAGCCTACATTATATGCCCCTTTAGACATTTAGAGTCAAAATACTTCATTCAGTTTACTACGTGCAGTGTATATCAAAAGAGTTTGTCATGTTTGTCAGTCAAAAGAAAAGTCACTTAATTATGCTATGATAACTATGTATTTAGCTAAGACAAATATTGCCATTAGATATGGCCCTACAAGAATAGAATGGGAAGACATGAAGTTTTTGAAAGTAGGTGAAATGCCACATATTCATTAACAGCTCTTTTTGTGATCTCAAATTTCAAGTGAGGGCATGTAATGTACTAATGAAAACTAAATAAATCAGCTGTTTACTTCAAAAGAGAGACTTATAAATGAATCAATATGTTGCTTAGGGTTTTTACTTCATCCACCCCTTTAGTGTTTGCTCCTCCCCCCCATTTCAGTGATACAAAGGGGGATTTCCCCTCTTGAAAGAAATACTGGATTCAACACTGCAACAAAGATTTTTGATGATGAAAATTATCGCTTAACAGTGCAATTTGTCACTTTGACCACAGTACTGTTATGAAGCAAAATTTTAGTGAATAAATTGATTTTTAGACAAGAAATTTCAGATTTTGGTTCTAAAAGCTTTGTGTGATTAAAGTTTGCTGAAGTACAATGACTGTGGCAGCACAGGCTAAGAGTAGTCTTTTGAACATACGATCTGGGCTTATCCTACAATATTTGCTTGTCAATTTATGGAGCTTTTTGTATAAAGAAAAAGAGAAAAAGATGTATTAAATGTTCATAATAAGCTGGAATACTAAACCCACAGAGTGACGCTTTTGGATGCCCCTCAAGAAAAACAATTGGGAAATCATTGTGGGAAATACTTCTGCATATCTAAATCAAGAAAGCCATTTTTTTCTTCCTGGTAGGGAAGATATGACTTTTATAAATCTCAAATTTCATGAGCTTTAAACTGATGTCTACAACTCCTTTCAGTTTGGACCAGTCTAAAATTTTGTCTTCTGGGAATGGGTAAACTAGGCTTGTAGAAGTTGATAAGCCCTTTCCCACACAATCCGACTTTCCTACTCCCCTCAAGAAATCATCTTAGGAAAACATCATGGAAATGAAGAAATGGCTTATTGCTTAATAAGGAATTTATTGATTTCCCACAATGTTTTCTATCCACATAGAGAAAAGTTTCCAAAATGTCAAAAACATAAAATTGACTTCTGCAACTTCTTTCAAATTGGACCAGTTTAAAGTTTTGTCCATTAGAAGTAAAATTATTTTCAATGATTGAGTGAAATATGAACTTTGAACTATGGCTAATGTACTTTCTGACTAATGGCTCCAACCAACAGGTAAATAATCATTAACCTAAGTGGAATGAGCAGCTGGAGGCTCAGAAAGATGTAGTGGTAGGACTGGTGTGAGAAATACCAAGAATCCATGGTTAGTTGCTCTAGCTACAGTAATATGACTGAAACTCTGTTAAAAGTGGCATTTTACCCCATTCAAATAAACAAAACATATGGGTAATGCAAACTGAATAAGGATTGACAATAATACCCTAAGATGATGGATGTTTGTTGTTTACTTTATGGCAAGTTATAGATATAAAACCACCACTAAGAATGCATTAGTCTGTGCAAAATACTTGTTGGCGTGACTTCCGTCACTTAATGTATTGTGTTGTTTTAAGCTCTTTGTTAACCCATTCCCACACAGTGACACTTTCTGACACCCTGAAGAGTTATGGCGGTTGAAAACTGTGGGAAAAGGAGGAATTGCTTGTGACAAGCAATCCCTACTTTTCTCAAAATGTTTTCTGCCATATTTGGTGCTCATAATTTTCCAATTTTAGAGCAATTTGAAATGTTGTCTGAAACTTCTTACAATTTGGACCAATCTAAAATTTTGCCACCTCAGGGATAAATTGTGGATTCTTTACAAAACTGTATGTTCCACACCTTAGATTACTTCAGCCCTGTTTATAGCATTCCATCACAATCTGGCTTTTTGACACCCCTCAAGAAAAAAATTTAAAAATGTGGATAATTAAGAAACAAGTAATTTCTTCATTGTCATCATTCTTTTCTACCCCAAAGGACAAAGACTTTTGCAAAATTTATGGCCAGTAATATGTGACAAAAAAGTAAAATGGTTGAACAGTGACTGAAACATTGTAACTACAGTGTGAATGTCGGAATTGTTGGAATTCAAAGTTCACTTCCGGTATAAATGAATTGATTGGTCGATTGAGTCTTTGATTGACAGCAAGGGTCAGTCAAGGGAGTAAAATTTATCTTGCATTAGAAGTCTGCCTGATAAAGGTGAATTAGGTCCCAATAGGGCCATCTGAGTTCTGTCTTGGTGAAAAATGTCTGAAGTCTGGAGACTATAATATCTTCTCATTTACATAAAAACAGAGAAAATATCTTGACTTTCTTACTGGAGATATACCTTTCAAGGTCTGGTACTGGAGAGTATGGCTTTGAACTGCTTTTAATGCTTTTGAATGGTTTGGTTCAGATTCAAAGAAGCTGTAGATGGCTATATGCAGTTGATGAAATTATAAAAAATGTTGGTGGAAAACATAGTTGGTAATTGCATTTAACAAGCAATTTCTTCATTTTCCACAATGTTTTCCTTAATTTTTAGCTACACTAGCCAAAGGCCAGTGAAGATATTGTCATGGCTTTAAGTCTGCCATGTGTGTGTACGTGCATCCATCCATCCATCTGTAAATTTTTACTTTAAAAATCTTTGAAAGTACTGAACAGAATTTAACCAAATTTCACAGAAATTATCATTGGGTGACCCTTTATCTGATTCCTTCAAAGAATTTTGACCGTATCAAAATCATGGCTTAAATGGGTGGGGCTAATTCCATTTATGGTAAAACGTTTAAAGATCTTCTTCTCAGAAACCATTTAAAGGGTTTCAACCAAATTTTAAAGGGATGATCCTTGAGTGACTTTTTATCCGTTTCCTTCAAAGAGTTTTGATAGGATGAAAAACATGGCTTTAATTGGCATGGCTTATTCAACATATGGTGAACCCTTTTAAGGTCTTCTTCTCAAAACCATTTAATGGATTTCAACAAGCATTCGTCATAGCACAGTTGTTAGAGCATCAGACTCCTAATCTTCAATAATGGGTTGTCATGGGCTCGATCCCCAGCGGCAGCACATATTTTTTCAACATGTGTCTCTCACCAATGGTTGCATTATCTTAAACTTAAGTGGGATAGCAACTGGAGGCTGAGAAAGGATGTAGTAGTGGTAGTACTTGTATGAGAATATGATTGAAATACTGTTAAAAGTGGCGTTAAACCCCATTTAATCAATCAATGGATATATCAACCAAATTTTACAGGAATGATCCTTGGGTGACCCTTTATCAGATTACTTAAAAAAAAAATTGATCAGATGTTAAAATAGGATAATGGGGTGGGGCTAATTTCCATATATGGTAAAACCCTTGAAAATCTTTTTGTCTGGAACTAGCCATTTGATTTCAACTTATTTCACAGGGATGATCCTGTGGTGACTTTTTATCAGATTATACAAAAAATTTCATTGGATGAAATAAGTAGCTTTAATGGGCGGGGCTAATTTCAATATATGGTATTAAGTGAAAACTTTAGAAATCTTTTTCACAGAGACCATTTCATTGGTTTCAACCAATTTTACAAGAATTATACTCTGGCGACCCTATATTATTTCTTCAAAGAATTTGATTGGATGAAAATCATTGCTTTCTGTAGGGCAGAACTTATTTCTATATATGGTATATATTCTGAAAATTTTGAAAATCTTCTGATGAGAAACCTGTTGTGGGATATCAACCAATTATTGCAGGAGTGATCCTCATGTAATTGTCAGATTCCTTGATATAAATTTGATCAGTTGAAAAACATTGCTTTTATTGTCATTGTTTATGTCCGTATTTGGTTAATAGTGAAAATTTTGTATAAACCTCTTCATCTAAGTTAGTAAATAAATTCTACATAACCCAACTTGACTGTTGTAAAACAGTGAAAACTTTGAAATGCTTCTCTCAGGACTATTTCAAAGATTTCAGTGACCAGATTTATTTGCCAGGTATATGGCAAAGACAATTCAGTTCATATTTCTATATTCAAGAGACCTCATGATTTTGAGTCCAATGCACTACCAACTTCCCTATAGCCACTCCCCTCAGTTTATACTAGAAGCCAGGGTGATTTTTTCCTTACAATTAACCCTTGTCATGCTGAACCCGGAATATTCCGGTTTTGGCAGAAGGCGTAGACTAAGATCAGACTGCACTTATGTGCAGACTGATCTTAGTCTACACCTCCTGCTTGTACTCTCCCTGCCAGAATTGTTTATGAAGTTGATTTCTAAAAGAAATATTGATTTTTTAATAAATAGTTCTATCAGTGCTTTCAGCCCTTTGATTTGACAGCATTTCAGTAAGGTAATTTATACAGCATGACAAGGGTTAATCCTATGAGGATTTTTCACAGTGCCAGCATTTTTTTTTCACACATTCTGACACAATCCTGCCTTGTTCCACCACTCAAATAACTAGAGACAATTTAGCACCTGCATCACTCTACAGGCCTGAAAGTATAGATGTAAGCCAGAGTTGTTTAAATAATCAGTTTTCAATAGAAAGATTTACAGTCATTAAGACTTTATAGTGCTTTCAGTCCTTTGATTTTAAAACAAATCTGTTCAGAATTTTAATTTAACACGGCAACGGTTATTTTTTTTTTTTCTGATAATGAGTCAATTCAGCTTACTCTGTAAAGAGTGAATGCTGATAATCATCAGACATGTTTAACAAAGACAAAACCAGTAATTAAATGATAACAGAAGGGATTGTCTTTTATCATTGAGGGATTTTTTCTCATTAATTTAACTTTTTTCTAGGCAGATGGGTCTTGAAAACATTCGATTAAAAATTTATTTGAAGTGTTGGTTAGAAATTTGAATTATTTTGCCCATTCTCACACAACACCAATTTTTTGTGCCCTTCAAGAAATAAGCTTTGGTAGACTTTTGGAAATTGAATACTTTGATTGTTATATTGCTTAACCCTTTCCTGTTTTGCAAAGTTTTAGACCTGTCCTAATTCAAGGGTGTTGCAGACAAAAATTTCAATTGGATTTGATTTGAAAAATAACCATTCAGTAGGGTAGAAAACATTTTTGAAAAAGAAGAAATTGCTTGTTACAAGCAATTTCTTCTTTTCCCACAATGTTTTCTCAAGTATAAAATCACAGGGATGTAAAAAACAGGGATTATACGGGAAAGGGTTAATTCGCTACCCTAAAATGACAATGATTTTCGAAAATTTTGTAAACTTTAAATTAATGTCTGCAACTTCTTTTAATTTGAGCAGGTCTTAAATTTTATCGACTGGTAATAGATTAAACCTTGATTTGATGCTTATTGCATGAAGTGCTATTACAAAGAACAGTTATAGAAATTTTCTTCATTTTATAAGATGTTTTCCCTATTGTTTTTCGTTGGGCATCCAAAAGTGTCATTGTATGGAAATTGGTCAACATCTTACGTAGGCTATGAGGGAAATGTGATAAACACGCTCTGAATTTTGCAAAACCACTTTTCAGAATATTGTATTAGCCCTTGTCATGCTGTATAAAATCCATTTCAAAATTGTATTAAAATGAAAGTACTGAAAGCACTGGTAGTTTGTTCAATCAGAAATATGTCTTTTGAAAATTAATTCATAAACACCTCTGGCAGGAACAGTACAAAGAGGAGGTGTAAACTAAGATCAGGCTGCACTTATTAGTCTTCACCTCCTTCCAAAATCCGGAATATTCCGGGTTCAGCATGACAAGGGTTAAAACAGTATATGAGAGGAAGTAATAATAATCAAAATATGTGACATGAAAAAACATAGCCTTTACTTTTGGCTTTCATTGAGGCATACACAAGTTGAATCTAATCACACATTGCAGCTTCATGCAGTGTGATTAGATTTTTAGTTGAATACCTCAATGAAAACAAAAAACCTTATCACACTTTAAAGCTTCATGCAGTGTGATTATACTTTTAGTAGCATTCCTCAATGAAAACAAAATACCTTATCACTCTTTGCAGCTTCATGCATTGGATTATACTTTTAGTAGCATTCCTCAATGAAAACAAAACTCTCTTCATTGACTGATCACTGCTGCCAATCAGCAGTGAGTTAATTTTTTGTTTAGAAATGTTTCAATTCAAATCCTGAAACCTCCAATTACAAAGCCTCAAGATCATACACAGACCCATAAGGTGTTTAACCCATTACCAGATGGCAAAATTTTAGACTGGTCCACATTGAGAGGAGTTGTAGACGACAATTTAAAGCTAATGAAATGTTGGATTTTATTACCTTTGGGTTGGAAAACATTATGTATAATGAAGAAATTGCTTGACACAAGCAATTTCTTCATTTTTCACAATGTTTTCCAATTTTTTTTTTCTTTGGGGGCGTCTAAAAGCGTTATTGAGTGGGAATGGGTTAACAAAATGGTTCTTAATGACCAAATACTAATTAATTATACCCCACCTACGAAGAAGTGGGAGGAATATCAGTTTTACCATGTCCATCTGTCCATCCATCCATAGACTTTTAACCCTTGTCATGATGAACCCGAATATTCAGGCTTTGGCAGGAGATGTAGACCAAGATCAGCCTGCACATAAGTTAAGTCTGATCTTGGTCTACACCACCTGCTGATACTTTTCCTGCCAGAGTTTTTTATGAAATTGATTTCAAAAAGAAATATTGTTCTATCAGTGCTTTCAGCCCTTTTATCTTACAGTGATTCAGTGAGGTAATTTATACAGCATGGCAAGGGTTAAGTTCACCTAAGCACAAAGTGCAAGGTGAGGTATTGTGATTGGTCATTGTCCATCTGTCAGTCTGTCTGTCTGTCTTTCCACAATTTCTGTAACAATATTCTCCTCCAAAACCAGAAGGCCAATCAAGCGCAAACTTTGCAGGGATGTGAAGCTCCACAAAAGTTGTTGAAAGAATTTTATTACGTGTTAAACTTTGGTTGCCGCAGCATTTGAAAATGGGAAATTTTAGTAAATTCTTGATTTTTTTCAGAAACTACAAGGCCAAATTCATTTACATTTCATATGTTGCTTAATCACACAGTTCTCTGCCAAGTTTTTAAAAAATTTAATGGCCCCACCCCTGAGGTCCAAAGTTTGGAAAAATACATACTTAGAGTGAGTTCAATTGACCTAGTAAACTATTTAGCTTAGGACATTCATATTTGGTATGTAGCATTGCTAGATGGATTTGTACTAAGTTGCAGGAAAATATGCCTGTAGGATCAAAACGTCTCTGCTCCAGGGGTCGAAATTGCATAAATTGCTCAATTTAATTTTTTTTCTTAAATATAGGGCCTAGGGCCTAGAGCATTTATATAGCATAACATTGTTTCTATCAACCATGTTGGACCTTCCCAAAGCCACCTAAGTTATGAAAAACGCTCAATAAGAGCTGTACTCAAATATCTTCCTCTCCCAATGTATAGATTTTAATGAATTTATAATTAGTTTATAGTACATCCAGATTGTTCTCTACTAAGGTTGCTAAAATAATATACATTGGGTCAAAATGGCCCTGCCCCAGGGGCTCCAAGTTTGTTAAAATGCTCTATTAGAGCAATATCAAAGGTGTCTTCTCTTAGAGTTTTGATATTTGATCTGTATTGATGTCTATTGACCCTCTAATATATTATTTCAAATAATTACCATATTCAGGAAATTAGAGCTATATGCTTGGATCATCAATATACCTAGGGATATTAAAAAATCCTTAAACATCTTCTCAAAATAATTAAAAAGGGGTCTTATATTTTGTATATATCATAAAGCCATGAACCATCTTTCTCAGGGGAGCGATTTCGGACCATCATGGTCCTCTTGTTCATACAAAAAAAGACTGTAAGTTGCAGATGCCCCAGCTGAGTGATATAGGACCATCATGGTCCTCTTGTTTGTTTCCATGCTCTTACTCAAGAACCAATTGACCTACAATGTCGAAACTTCACACAAATGTTGCCAATGGCCCAAGAAGTGCCCCATTATTGTTTGGTCATGTAGGTAAAAGGTCAAGGTCACAATTGAACTTTGGTTGAAAACTGTCTCCATAAAGACAAACTTTAAACTTCATACAATTGTTGCCATGTGTAGTGTATGGGTATGAGTCCGCTTTGTGACAATTCTAGTTGTATAAGGATTATGATGCCATTTTCAAAAAAGTTTTCAGTTATATCAGGGCATCATTTGAATAGGTACAATAACAATACTGCCTATTGTTTCTCCCATTGCAACCAGAGCAATCCATCTGAGCCACCTGCTTTAGGGTAACTTTGCCCATTGGTGAGAGAAAAAATAGACAGTACTGCCAAGTAGCTATCCCTTTTATGAAATATCAGGGAAAATGATGTTGTAGCTTGGATTCGAAGTAAGAATGCAAGGATAAATGCCACAATACTTTAGCAATAGGGCTCAGAACAAAAACCAAACAGTTCAGATGAATTTAAAAACATTTATTCATAAATAAAGTCTCTTTGAATGTTATGAGATGGGAGGTGAAAAAAACAATGCAGATAAACATGAGAACAATAAATAGATTATGATGACCAATGACCAGCATCGGGAGAAAAATAAGATTGAAAATGACAAACAACAATGAAAAATGAAGGATTCTTCATGAGTTTTAGTCTGACACAACTAATATATACAGTATTGCACAAGAGCACGGTGCAAGAACCCATTTATCAAATTCTGCCAGTCTATAAATACACTCTACATATCTTCTAGTCTTTTTAAAATGTTCTGATTTATTTCCCTTTGTTAAAAATGGCGCTTTAAATTGTACTTTTGTTCTTGTTTACATTAAAAATCATTACTATTGATCTCCTTTGTCATCTTTTTGGGGCAAACATTTTAAAAAAGTAAAATTGTCTTTCCAAGTCTTTGATCATGGGCAAGTTTTTGTAAGGGACTCCAAAGTTTGGACTCCGATAAAGATGTGCCGTAAGCTTCTATTGATCCAGATAGACACTAACATTTACATGTAGTCTTATGATAAGTTTTTGAATTTTCTAGAATAGTTTTAATGCAGTTTTGTATCTTTATTTGAGCTTGGAATTTGTCACCAAAGTAAGTTTGTAAGTGGGTGGATGGGCTCAAGGAAAGGTTAATTTTAATAGGGAGGCAGTGTTTATTACATGAAATGCGATAAATAATTCAGTATTTTCTCAGTGATCATTAAGCCCTTTATCAGCTCACACGTTTACAAAAATTTCTGACTAGTTCAAATTTTGTTGTCTGGTAATGGGTTGAATACTGTTAAAAGTAGTGTTAAACCCTATTAACCCATTTCCACACAATGACGCCTTTGAATGTCCCTCAAAGAAAACATTGGGGAGAGCATTGTGTAAAATGAAGAAATTGCTTGTAACAAGCAATTTCTTCATTTTCCACAATGCTTTCTACCCATAAAGTTTAGAAAATCTAAAATTTTAAACACTTTAAACTGTTGTCTGCAACTCCTTCCAATTTAGACTTGTCTAAAATTGAGCCGTCTGGTAATGGGTTAACACAGACATAACCATAAATTCTAGTATGGACATATAAATCTGCACAGGCACAACAAATGGCTGTTACATCATGTGACCATCTTATGATTTAGATGTCATTAATGCATGGCACCTTTTTGTAATTTTCCCCCTAGAATATGCTTATTGAACATCTGTATCATAGAATCATTATACACATGATTAATTCATTACCACATGACAACGCTTTAGACTGGTCCAATTTCAAAGAAGTTGCAGTGAAGTGACAATTACAAGCTAGTGAGATTTAGAAAATCTTTGCCATGTAGGGTAGAAAACATAGTGCACATCGAAGAAATTGTTTGCAACAAGCAATTTTTTCATTGTCCACAATTTTCATTGGGGACTAAAAAAGCAGGATTTTGAGGGAATGGGTTAATCTACAAAGCTCTTATTTGGACTCTAAAAAAAGTTTGATATTCATTAATTAACCCACTCTAACTAAATCTTACATTTTCTGACCCTCAAAAGATAGGCTTTGGAAAACATTTTGGAAAATGAAGGAATTATTTGTAACAAGCAATTTCTTTTCCTTTGATGTTTTCTTTCCTGAAACTGGAAAGAAGATTAATTGCATTAACATTTGTCACGCTGAATTAAATCTTATGAAAAAATCAGAGGACTAAAGGCATAGAAAGCACTAACTTGGGGTTGGTAATAATTTAGAAAATTAATGGTATAAGCAATGCTGGTTTTAAAGTAACAAACAGGAGGTCTAGACAAAGATCAGACTGCGCATCCTGATTTTTGTCTAGACCTTCTGTTAAAAAAGGAATATTTTGGTTTCAGCATGACAAGGGTTAGCCTGAAATTGCCATCTATAAATACTTTCAATAATGTTTTCTGGTAGTGGTTATAGGTAAGAACAAAACAACGTAAACTATTAGCACATGACCACAAAAAGCTTTCAGGATATCAACAATGACATTTTCATCAAGCAAATCAAATTGAACATTCTCAGAATTTATCAATGAAGAATTTAATCAGTATGATAAATGAGAGGTTTTCTGATTATGGATCAATATGCTGTACCTTTATTCTTGATCCAGCATCTTGGAATATAACCTTTTTTTGCTCCTGCCATATAATGGACATAACAGAGTTACCTGTGTCTGTCCGTAAGAGTGTGTGTTTGGGTGTTTGTGTTATTTAAAATTTAGACCTGTCCAAATTCAAAGGGTTTGCAGTTTGAAATTAAAAGTGGGTTTAATTTGAAAAATAACCATTCCTTAGGATAGAAAATATTGTGGAAAAGAAGAAATTGCTTGTAACAAGCAATTTCTTCTTTTTCTACAATGTTTTCTCAATTATAGAAACACAAGGACGTAAAAACCAGGGATTAAATAGGAAAGGGTTAAATGGTGACTATAAATGAAAATATTTACATGAAAACTTGAATGTTTTTTCAATTGTTACAGCAAGCAAGATAACTAACTGCGTTTCATATAAGAATTATGGCATTTTTTATGCCCTACACATCAATAAGATTAAAGCCATAATTTTTGATAGGTATACGCTTTGCCCTTGTGATATAGTCTGTCTGTCTGTAACTTGTGCTATGAACTTAATCCTTGTCGTGCTGATCCTGGAATATTCCTATTTTAACAATAGCTGTGACAGATGTATAGACTATGATCAGCCTGCACAGATGTGAACAAAGTAGATCTAAATTTGATAAAAATTAAAACTTTGTGAAGAAAGGACAAATAGTCAGGAGGACAAGGGCTAACATCTTCCTTTTACTTTGATTTATTTCATGAATCCCACTCAATCCAACTTATTAATGCACCTCAAGTAAAAATTTTTGGAATCAATTGTGGACCAATTTTTTCTATTCTAAAAGGCAATTTTTTCTTAAATTTCACTTACTTGAAACTTCTTTCAATTTGGATCAGTTTAAAAATTTTGTTGTATTGTAATAGGTTAAGGTACAATTCTCATATTTGGCATGCGGATGTAATCCTCATTGATAATTATCTACTCAGATCAGCTTGCAGCTTCATGAGCATGAAAACTACATGCAACATTGTTCTTGTTTAACACATTACCACACAACAAAATTTTAGATTGGTACAAAAGGAGTTGCAGACAAAAATTCAAAGTGATTGAATTTTAAGACTATGCATGTATGAGGGAATGAGATTTGGTAGAAAACATCCAGAATTTTAAAAAGTCTAGTTGTCCTTGAGAGTCTGTTTCTAATAAAATCATCTTTTTGATGCTATTCAATTAATCATCTGCCATAACTGGTACTATGGTACATAGACCCACTTTCATTTCCATGACGAATAGTTCCGTTTACAAGTACTGACAAAGTTTGGCGTCTATCATTATAGACAGATGCGGCGTAACTAGGCGCACTGGATCGATGAAATGTCCTTCTACCCGTTCTATGAATATCACATGTGAGTATTTTCTTAAAGGTGCGTCTAAAGGCAGTGTTAAACATTGTGTATATAATTGGGTTGGCAAGTGAAGCCATGTATCCCATCCAAACAAGTGATGACATCAAAACAGGGCTGAAATAGGGCTGGCAAGGCTCGCACACACCAATTATCAAATTTGCCAAGAAAAAAGGTGTCCAGAGTATTACAAATACAGCAAAAATAATTCCAAGTACTTTTGAAGCCTTCTTTTCATTTGTTGTTGATTTTGATGAAATGAACTTTTTGGTTTTACAAGTAGCCAGAAATTTTCGAATGCTACTTCTCTTTTGTATTTTATGTGATATTTCATATGATTTATCAGAGTCCAGCGAATTCCCACGAGGAAAACTTCCGCGTTTTATACGTACATCTGATGAGAGTTTATCCGCAGGGTCTGATGTAGCACTTGATTTTCTTGGTACATTCAGTTTGTACATATAGACAGACTGGGGATACAGTCTAATGGTGACAGTATCGGAAACATTATCAGATGAGGTATCAATATCATCCATTGAATCTCCCGATTCAGACAGATCCTTTGAAGTGTCAGCAGGCTTTAATTCATCCTTTGGTAACTCACTACATACTGCTTTAATTCCATTTTCAGGTGATTTCAATTCCAGTGGGGCAGTTGCTTTTAAAGCCTGTATTCTTCTTTCTCTTTCTTGTTTCTTTTCAAGTCTTGTTTCTCTCAAACATTGATCCATCTCCTCTTGGATTTCATAAAAATGATGACACCATTCCAATGATTTATAATCCCTGTTAACTAAGCCTATACTTTTGAACAATAAATTAGAAGAGTCTTTATTTTGAGAAAAATTTGAGCAAGACACAGATGCTTGAAGGTTCTGTTTTTCATGAAACTTTGGTATTTTGAGACTAGAATGTGAGTTAGGATAATTAGATGTAGTGATGTCTGTATTTGTTCTCAGTCTAAATCTAGGCATTGAAGGTGACATGCTGTTAGACCTACTGAGACCATCTCCGTTTAAGAGGCTTGAGAATTCGTCGGCCTCATCTTCTGATGGTCCTTGGATATTCACAGTTGTTATGGGGGCTATAAAATTATCAGATACACTATAATCAGTGTTTATACCATCACTAAGAGGGGATGACTCTCCATTAGTTACATCAGAGATATCTTTAATATCATTGTTAGTTTCAACACGCACAATGCTTTTAGAAAAAGTTTCTACATTACTGTTATTAATACAGTTCCTTTTACCATTCTTTTCACTATTTATCCCATTTGTTAGGTTTGTACAATGAGAATTAATATATGCATTGTCTAGAATATTTTTGAGTTCGATTGTTTGAAATTCATTGTCTACACCTGGTAAATTAACCCGCTCTCTGTTTGGTGTTCTTGCTAATGAGCTGATGTCTGTGTGACTTTCTCGACGAGAATCGGAAGATGGGGGTGATACAAGTGTTGTCACATGACAGTTTCGCGAAAATCCACCATATTTCTGTCGCATCTTAAAGTCGGATCTATCAATGGTTTTCATGAGCTTTTGATTCTTCTTTAGAATTTGGATTGTCAAAAGATAAGTTAAGATCATGATAAACAATGGAATGTAGAAGGCAAATATAGATCCAACAACCATGAAAGCGGGTAGAGTTATTAAACACATCTTATCAGGGGTATATACAGAACTTTCATCTACAAGTCCATAGATACATATTGGGCTGCTGATTGCCATGGAAACCACCCACACAAAAAGTATCTTCATAGCAACCATTGTCTTTGTTTTGTTTCGGCCGTATTGCATTGGGTATTTAAGAGTGAAGTAACGGTCCATACTCATGGTGCACATATGCCATATGGAAGCAGTACACATCAGGACATCCATGGTTACCCACAAGGCACAAAACTCTGCTGGTAAAGGGAAGTAACCTGGAAATAGAAAATAAAATCATTGTAACACAAATAAAACTTTGAAAGAGATTTATATAAAATAAAGAAATGTATAATGCTCTTGTAAATTGCTGTTGTTCTTTATTTGAATTTAATTTAACCATTACTAGACAGCAAAATTTCGGACTGGATGAAATTGGAAAGAATTGCAGACTGTAATTTAAAGTTTATGAAATTTTAGATTTTTTGACATATTAAAAGTCATATCTTAGCCTACTATTTCTTCTTTCTCTACAATGTTTTCTCAATTATAAAAACACAAGGATGTGAAAACCAGGGACTGAACAGCAAAGGGTTAAGATGTTAAGGATTTGAAATTAATTTTAACCCATTCGCACACAATACTACTTTTTTAAGCCCCTCATGGAAATAGGCTTTGGAAAATATTGCTTGTTGCGAGCAATTTCTACATTTTCAACAATGTTTTTTTTTATCTTAGAAAAATTTCATCAATTAAAATTGTTGTCTGCAACTCCTTTGAATTTGGACCAGTGTAAAATTTTGTCATGTGGGAATGGGTTACACTGTGTAAAAGTAGTCTTGTTATTATCCAGTTGTTAAAGATGATTTTTTTTCTGCATGTTTGGACATGTCTAAAAAGACCTTTGAATCTGTGAATAGTTTTGGGACTCAAAAAAAATTGAAATTCATCTTGTATATGATTGTCATTACATATGACACTGCATGCTGGGATCTTTATCGTTCATTATTCTATTGTTACCATACTTCCATACATGTTTTGGAATGAAAATTAAGTGATATTATTATTGTATAGGAGACAAGTGCACTTGGATGTATTACCATATATCAATGCAGGTCTTACATTGGAATTTTACCCTTGTCATGCTGAATAAAGCCTTTTTCTCAAATTTATACGAGATCAAAGGGCTGAATGCACTCAACGTACAAATTGTGACTGTTTTGAAAATTCAATTTAAAAAGCAATTCTGAGTTAAAAGGGACAAACAGAAGGTGTAGACTAAGATCAAACTGCCTTTATGCGCAGGCTTATCTTTGTCTACCTCCTTTCAAATCATGAATGTTCTGGGCTCAGGATGACAAGGGTTAAGTATTTTGCTTGACATCTCTTATCTAGAACTTTGGCATAGATAGCTTCTTAATTCCCTTCGGATTTAAAATGGGAATATTTTGCATTGAGAATTTCATTCTGTCACCATAAAACTTGTTTTTCCTGAGAGAATGTTTATTGTTCAATACCCTGTTAACTTTCAATCATCTTGGGTTTTAGGGGGAGATGCAAATATAACTTTATAGCACTTCTATTTAAACACCATAGCATTCGAGAATAGAATGGTTAAATGATTAGAAATATAATTAACCCATTACCATGACAAAATCTTAGACTGGGTTCAAATTGAAAGGAGTTGTAGAAGAGAATTTAAGTTGATGAAATTTTAGATTTTTTCAACTTTCTATATAGAAATTGTCAATTAAAATGCAGAAATTGCTTTATTCAAGCAATTTCTATATTTTAAATGATATCTTCCCAATCATATATTTTGAGAGGCGTCCAAAGGTACAACTGTGTGGGAATGGGGTAAACCCATACCCATATTTACACTTTTGGATGCCCATCTGCAAAAACAATTACGAAAAGATCATGTAAAATAAAGAAATTGCTTGCAACAAGCAATTTATTCATTTTTATAACGTTTGGGAAAAAAACACACTGAAATTTCATGAACTTCGTGTATTCATACAGTGTGATTAGGTTTTTCGGTTCATACCTCCATGAAAACAAAAAATATTCTCTTCACCTCTTTAATGAGTTAACACATTAATCCTTAACTAGATGATGATTTTTGAAGAGACCAAAATAAAAGGAGCATTTGGCCAGCATGCTACCAAATCAGTAGAACAACATATACAGGCTTGCTGCTGTCAATCAAATATTTGTCAGGTGATGAGCAAAATGTTATGAATACAGTTTGAACATAGCTGTAGTTACAACATTCTGGTTGCCCACGGACAAAGTTATACATTGATCTCAGAGGGAACAGTTAATCACTGTTGAATAAATTGGAAGCCTTGAGTCTGTAATTTTACAAAAGCTTACCTTTTTCAGAGTTGTTCCATGATTGAACTAAAACTGAACCTAATACCACTCAACCCAGCGTCTTTTTGTACCAAAGAAATGTAGGTGTGTGAATAATTGTGAGAAAGAAGAAATGGCTTCTAATAAGTATTTTTTCTTTTCATACTGTTTTTTACTCAAAAAGTCCCTAAATTTGCAATTTAAACCAACTTTATTTTGTTGTCTTTAACCTCTTTTAATTAGAACAGGCTAATATTATATCTTTTGGGAATGGCTTAGGGTCTGTAAGTATGCTTGTGCAGAGCTTAACAAATTTAAAGCTCAAAGGTTATTACTCGCTTACCTAGTTATTCTTTAAAGTACTTATTCTCAAAGTAACAGCACATTGACAAAAACTATAATGCAATCTTAGAGGTAATTATAGAATCACACATGTTTCGGGAATTCTTTTGTTGAAGTCATGATTCGTTCTTTTGATAATTGTTACATAATTACAATAAGTCAATACCTTATCAGACTTTCCCTTAGGCTTATTAAAGTTGAGTTTTCTTGAAAACAGATCAGCAGCAAATTTAAGTTACTTAATCTTTTACCAGACATCTGTACATATTTACTATATTATTGAACAGTAATTGAACCTTGATGTGACATTAGCAGCCATTACTTGGCTTGACATTCCTAACCATTACAAGGCATGGTATTTTCCAACTGTTACTTGGCATGACATTCCAAACCATAAAACCATAAAATAACATGGACATTCTGGACCAATACATGACTAGGCATTCCCAACAATAACATTGTATGATATTCCCAATCATTACATGTCATGACATTCCAAATCATTACATTTCCAACCATTACATGGCATTACATTTCAGACCATAACATGGCATGACATTCCCAATCATAACATGGCATGACATTCCAAACCATTACATGGCATAACGTTCCCAATCATTATATGGCATGACATTCCCAAATATTACATGATATGATGATCCATAGCATCACAGGTACATGGCATGACATTCCAAACCATTACACGATATGACTTTCCTAACCATTACATATATGCCATTCAAACCATAATCAACATTTACATGGAATGACCTTTCTAAACAATCACATGGCATAACAAATCCATTGTTAGATGCTCCAGCCACCATGATACGACTGAAATACTATTAAAAGTGGCATTAAACTCCATTCAATCAATGAATGAATATACTCCCAATATTCAATTATGGGGTGTCACGAGTTTGATCCCTGGCGAGGTAACACATCCTTTCTGACATTTATCTCCACAAATGGTTGGATAATCATAAGCCTAAGTGAGATAGCAGCTGGAGGCTAGGAAGGAATGTAGTGGTAGAACTGGTGCGATAAAAACTAGGAATCCATTGTTAGGTTCTCCAGCTGCTGCGATATGACTGAAACATTGTTAAAAGTGGCATTAAACCCCATTCTAACAAACATACAAACCATTTTGCACAGTAATTGAACCATGACATGACAATTCAAGCCATTACATGGCATGATATTCCTAACCATTACATGGCATGACATTTTCAACCATTACAAGGCATGACATTTCCAACCGTTACAAGTAGAGCTGTAACGATACACTCGAATATTCGGTGAATCGAATATTTTTTTACCGGCGAGTACGTATCGTATTCGTCTGTCTGAGAACCGAATATTGGCGAATACAAAATGTGAAATATTTTTCCGGGATGCAAAGTGCAAAAAAAATAACCAAGAGGTCATAGATATCCAGCATGCACAAGCTATAACGACGGTTTCATCAAATTTATGAAGAAAGACGTAAATCCTTAAAGCCTAGGCGGCTCCCGTAGTCGATTGACAGAGGGCGCCTCTGATGCAACTGAATACATATTCTAGATACTAAATCAAAGAATTTCTATTTCACTGGTGACAGCTATTTATTTGTTGTCTACAAGTGGCATTTTGGGTAGTGAATGATAGATTAACTGGACAATCGACGCATGACTTTGACCGTCAACGGTCAGACCTCTGTTAATACTAACAATCAAAAATCATCTTTTTTAAGTCAGTCTTAGTTCTACTAAACCTTTTAAATCAAGATTTTCAATTCAAATTCTAGTATTTATGGCCTAATTTTTCTATCTTACTGACCATTAAGTGCAGATTCTGAAGAAATTGAATGACATAATTTTTCCGAGCAAAGACCATTGTCTTCAATTATGCAACGTATATATTACCTCCCTTTAAAAAATAAAAGGTAAGCCATGGCTGCATGTCCAATATACCTTGAATGTTGGCTAAAATTTAAATATTTCGTCTTTTCATTATAGGTGATCAATTCTGGTGACAAAAATTTTCAAAATAATTGGTAAGTTTGTAACAGATAGAAGTTTACAACATAATTCAAAATATACAAATTCAAAGTACAAATACTTGAAATCCATTATTTAGAGGCAAGTAAATTGAAATGATCCAGCTTCAAACTACGATGGATCTTGATTCACCCTTTGTTAGGCTTGAATTTGCCATACACCTTTGATAGCTGTTGCAGAATTAATAAAACAGTTAACTCAAAACAGCTGTCTGTATCACAGATAGGCATAAGTTTGTTTCATTCTTTACTCAAAGAAATATATAGATAAATATGTCTGTTCCTGGAATAAGTTGTATTCATGAATAAATATTCATATTCATGACCCTGTATCGTGATCTGTATTCGTATTCGTCACTTTCTGTATCGTTACAGCCCTAGTTACAAGGAATTACATTCTCAACCATTACATGATATGACATCCCCAACCTTTACATGACATTACTTTCCAAAAATTATTCCAAATTATTACATGGCATGCCATGTTTAATATTTAAATGGCCTGACATTCCCAACCATTACAGTCATGGCATTCCCAACCATTACATGGCATTCCAAATCTTTACATGTCAAGACCCATCTAACTTTTTCATAGTATGACATTACCCAACATGATATGAAATGATATTCCCAATCATAACATGGCATCACATTCTCAACTTTTACATTGCATAACATTCCCCATTAAATGACATGATATTCCAGACCATAAAAAAACAAAGGCATGCCTGATCTCCATGAAACTTGGCCAGAATAACTGTTCAGTCATAAGGATAAACCATTTTGATAATGATTATGGATAGGAAAAGGGGCCCTATAGACAATGTCTTCGTTTACACTCTGGATGCCACAAGTTTGGCCTGATCTCCATGAAACTTGTCGCAATATGGATAAAGACTTTTGATTAAGATAAGGATTCATTTGAAAAGATAGGAAAAGGGGCCTTAGTGACCATTTAGTTTACACTCCAGAGGCCATAGTTTTGGCTCAATATTCATGAAACTTGTTATAATTACAATGAATTTGTCTCCGGTTGCATTTTTTAAAAAAAAAAGTACTTTAAATTAGCAGATGATTCAGTTGATTGATTTAGAACCATCATGGTCCTCTTGTTATGTATTACTAGCCATAAATTTTGCCAAAGAAATGCTGTTTGATAAAGAAGTGAATTGTCTCGTTGAAATCAGTGGGTAGGGCCAGTGACCCGACATTTATAGAGGTCTCAGACATGTTACGTTTTTTCAAATAGAGTAATTTGATGATAATTTTGTCTTTGAATTCTTAAGTTCAAGAATAAAAAATTCTTACAGACAAAATTATCTGTTTAAAATTACATTTCCCATATAATTGTTTTTGTTTAACTCCCATGCCCACATTGCAAGAAATTACGCGGGCATTTTTTATGAGACTTTTGTGGATTAATATCCTCCCGTAGACTTTTAATTTTGTAAGAATCTTGTCGTGATTAATTCTCAACAATTTTCTCTTCATTTCACAGCTTTATCACAAATTGGATTCCTTAACCACTTTTCTCATATATCCAGGAGTTTTGATAACTTAAAGTCACAATACTGGAAAACTGTTTGTATAGGGATAAGTCTTAACCCTTGCCATGCTGAACCCGGAATATTACGGTTTTGGCAGGAGGTGTAGACTAAGATCAGACTGCACTTATGTGCAGACTGATCTTAGTCTACACCTCCTGTTTGTACTTTAACTGTCAGAGTAATTTATGAAGTTGATACCTAAAAAAAAGATCATTATTTGAACAACAAGTTCTATCAGTGCTTTCAGTCCTTTGATTTGACAGCAATTAAGTAAGGTCATTTATACAGCATGACAAGGGTTAAAAGTAAATTGATGGATTGCTGGCGCTGCCCACAGACTCCACTTGCCACACCAACTGACTCCATCAGGAAGTTCCACTACCATATTAACCCTTGTCATGCTGAATTAAAATCTTATACAAAATTGCTTTGAAATTGAAGGACTGGCAGCTCTGGAAGATCAATAATATTTTTCAAATGGATAATTTAAACAACTCTGGCTTAAAGTGGACAACAAGGAAGTGTAGACCAAGATCAGACTGCACATATGTGCAGACTGATCTTTGTCTATTCTTCAATCATGGGTGTCATGGGTTCGATCCCCGGCGGCGGCAAATATTCTTTCCGACAATTGTCTCTCACCAATGGGTGGATAATCGTAAACCTAAGTTGGATAGCAGCTGGAGGCTAGGAAAGGATGTAGTGATAGTACTGGTGTGAGAAATACCAGGAATCCACTGTTAGGTGCTCCAGCCGCCGCGATATGACTGAAATACTGTTAAAAGCGGCGTTAAACCCCATTCAATCAATCAATGATCTTTGTCTACACCTCTTGCCAAATCAGGAATATGCCGGGTTCAGCATTGCAAGGTTTAACAGCGTTATTTTATAAAACTTATGGCCAGTAAGTTAAATGGTTGGTGACCCTAAATGAAATAACTACAGCTTGAATAACATTTAAATCTGCAAACCAACAAAAATGCATCACACAAATATTGGCTGATATCAGAGTTCAAAATTCACTTCCAGTCTAAATGAGTTATCTGATGTTTTAATTGATTCTTTGATTGACAGTCATGGTTGGTCATTTGTATCTTCTTTCAAACTTAAAGCCTTGCTTTTATGATAGACTGAAGAGTGTTTGGACAGACAGACAGGATGGACAAAATTGCTTAATATGTGCCCCTTATCTTAGGATTCTTAAAATTTATTTAGATTTTTATAAGGCAAACAAGGATAAAGACTAACAATTTTAAATTGGGGGGTCCCAGACTACCAACATTCAATATTTGATATTATGGGCATTGGCATTTTCTCAAAAAAGTTCGGGGTCCAAGCCCGAAATTTAGGGGCCACTGGGTTGCCATTAGTCTGTAATTTTTCAGCAACCTGGCCCTTTTTAGTCTTTTCCCCTGCTTCTAGAGGAGTTCAGGTGTAATTTCACATGTATGACTAAACACCATGAATGAATACTCATGGTTGCATTAGTGTGATCTGTAGGAGTAATCTTGCTCACAAGTATTGACATACAGATGGACAAACCAGTGGATAACATGATATGACCTGTATAAAAAAAAAACAAAAACAGCCACTTTGTAGTCTTCTTCAATAGTATAGAGAACTTGATTGTCCTTTTCATGATATTTTATCACATTTAAACCTTTCTATATAAAGAAAACTTAATTACCAGGAATGTCTAACAATTCCGTCTTATTGCCATTTTCTTTCAAAATCTCACACTAAGTAGCAGATTAAGTAACCTCATATTTAGAACCAATTTTTGAAATTAAAGAGTGATTTTAACCCATTACCAGGAGGCAAAATTTTAGACCAGTCCAAATTCAAAGAAGTTGCAGACAACAATTTTTTGTCGAAAAAATCTTTAAAAACCTTTGGTTTTGGGGGTGTAAAACATAATGTGGAAACAGCTTATTATCCCCCTCTGTTTCGACAAAGGGGATATAGTAATGGTCTCTGTCCGTCATTCCGCCGTTCCATCCATCCGTCACTAAACTTGTCCAGAGCATATCTCTGAAAGTATAATTATACCCCCCACAACGAAGTTATGGGGGGGTATACTGGAATCAGGTTGTCTGTCCGTCCGTCCGTCCCTGGACATAATTTTGTGTCCTCTTCTCCTCCCACATTTTTTGACCAATTTTGCTGAAATTTTATCAGGTTGTTTCCTATCATATGAAGTTGTGCACCTGCAATTTTCATCTTGATCCAGTCGTTAGTTTCAGAGTTATGCCATTTTGAACTTTTTAATGGGGGTGGGGGGGGGAGTAGTCAAATTTTAAAATTGCAAAACTCAGTAACCATAAGGGGAGTTACCAAATTTGGTAAGTGACATCATCTTGTTGACCTTTACAAAATATCGAACGGTTTATTTCCTGAGGTCAAATTTGACCCCGCCCCCCGGGGGTCAAAAATTTAACATAGGCTCATATTGACTTTTCGTGGATATAATTTTGTGTCATCATCTCCTCACACAGTTTTCTTTAACATAGGCTCATATTGACCAACCTTTCCTAATCAGTCAACTCTAGCAACAAACACAAAATCAGAAAGAGGTGGAGGGTTGGCAATGTTCATCCACCATGACATGCATGTGATGAAACAGCTTCAAATTCCACTCCTTCATAGAAAAGCCTTTTTAGTGGTGTGGGGGGTATTCTCGTCAGCCCTTGAGGGCAACAGCTCTAGTTGCTATCAACTTGAAACTTCATAGGTGGATAGATCTCATTGAGGAGAAGTGCAGTGCACAAGAACCACAATTCTTGCTTGCATAATTTTTGAGTTATTGCCCTTTAGTGTTTTAAAGACTAGGATTTTGTCCAGAGCATATGTCTGAAAGTATAATAGCTATTAACTTGAAACTTCAAAGGTGGATAGATCTCGTTGAGGAGAACTGCAGTGCACAAGAACCACAACTCTTGCTTGCATAATTTTGGAGTTATTGCCCTTTGTCATTTTAAATACTTAGATTTTGTCCTGAGCATATCTCGGAAAGTATAATAGCTATTACCGAACTCATTGAGAAGAAATTCAGTGCATAAGAAACCTAAATCTAACTGGCTTCAGTTTACTATCAAGCTTTTATGGCGGGGGATGGCCATGTCTGTCATGGCTCTTGTTGTTATTATTTAAGACTTCAAGTCTACTGCCATAAACTACTAAAACACATAGAACCCTAGAATTGTTAATTACAGCTGCTTGCAAATAAAATAGAGCTATGCTTTTCACACACACAAAAAATTTCAAGACTTCATGATCAAGTAAACTACTTGGTATAAAGTGGAAGAAAGTGTAAAGAACTTTCAAGGATAAAAATAATTTTCTTGTTTAACCCATTCCCACACAATCCCTCTTTTTAACGCCTGTGACGAAAACACTTTAGGAAAACAAGGTTGAAAATGATAAAATTTCCTGTTGCAAGCAATTCGCTCATTTTCGATCTTTCTTTCTACCCAGAAAGACCCAGTTTCTCAAAATTTTCTTATCTTAAAAATTGTAATCTGCAACTTCTTTGAATTTGGATCAGTCTAAAATTTTGTCGTATGGGAATGAGTTAAATCTTTGCTTATAACAAAGTGTTGAATGCAGCTCTATATGTTTACTTGATTTTTATTTCACAAGTTTTTTGCTTACTTGATTCTTATTTCACAAGTTTTAGCAAAATAATGAAAGGCACCACAGAATTTATAAATTTAAACAACAAAAAAAGAAACTACAAAATGTAAAGTATTGTAAGCCAAAAGTCCCATATGATATAGCAGAGAGAATTACCAAAGGTATTTGAGATGTTTTTTGATCCTTGTATTTTAACAAGGATGTGGTAATTACATGGAGAGGAGAACAATTTACCCAGGAAGAATACTCCCTGTGCAACAGACATTGACAAATAAATCACAGATCCTCAGTCTTACTGTCATTATATTGCTAAAAAAAAAAAGATTTTATTTTCCTGAATAGTTGTTTGATAATTAAAAAAAAGTTTTGCCTGCAAAAAATTTGGGGAGGGGTGAGAATGAAATCCAGGCTTGATGTAACTTTTATGTAACCCATTTCCTAACAATTGTCCAAATTGAAAGAAGTTGAACTGACAATTTCAAGTTGACATAATTTCTAAATAGATCAGTTTTTCTGGGATGAAAACAATGTAGAAAATGCAGAAATTGCTTGTTACAAGCAATTTCTGCATTTTTAGGTCACCTGACCGAATGGTCATGGTGACCTATTGCAATCATTGTTTGTCCGTCGTCGTCCGTTAACTTATAAACATTTTCATCTTCTTCTCAAGAACTACTGGGCGGATTTCAACCAAACTTGGTAGAAAGCATCATTGGGGGATGCCAATTCAAGTTTGTGAAAATAGGGATTCTGGGGGTCAAAGGGGCCCAAATAGGGGGCAAAAAGGGGTAATTTTTGGTTCTTCTTTAAAAATCTTCTTCTAATAAACCATTAATGCCAGAGCTTAAATATTTTGTGTGCATGACAACTAGGACAGGTATATTATAATTTGTGAAATTCATGCCCCTGGGGTCATGTATGGGGCCACACCCAGAGGTCAAAGTTCATCATGTTAAAAAATTCACATTTTCATCTTCTTCTGATGAAGTACAAAGCCAATTTCAAAAAACTTGGTGAAAAGCATCATTTGGTAATGGTTATTCAGATTTGTGAAAATTAAAAGGCTGGGGGGTCAGGGGGCCCTAAAATGGGGACCAAAAGGGGGTAATTTTTGGTAACTTTCAAATATTTCATCTTCTCAAGAACTACTGGGGGGATTTCAACCAAACTTGGCCGAAAGCATCATTGGGAGATGCCAATTCAAGTTTGTGAAAATAGGGATTCTGGGGGTCATAGGGGCCCAAATAGGGGGCAAAAAGGGGTAATGTTTGGTACTTCTTTAAAAATCTTCATCTAATTAACCATTAATGCCATAGCTTAAATATTCTGTGTGCATGACAACTAGGAAAGGTATATTATAAATTGTGAAATTCATGTCCCTTGGGTCATGTATGGGGCCACACCCAGAGGTCAAAGTTCATCATGTTAAAAAATTCACATTTTCATCTTCTTCTGATGAAGTACTAAGCCAATTTCAAACTAACTTGGTGAAAAGCATCATTGGGTACTGATTATACAGATTTGTGAAAATTAAAAGGCTGGAGGTCAGGGGGGCCTAAAATTGGGACCAAAAGGGGGTCATTTTTGGTAACTTTTAAACATTTTCATCCTTTCTCAAGAACGACTGAGGGGATTTCAACCAAACTTGGTCGGAAGCATCATTGGGGGATGCCAATTCCAGTTTGTGAAAAAAGGTTGGAGGGGCTTTGGGTAAAAGGGGCCCCAGTCTGGGGCAGAAAGGGGTAAATTTTTGTACTTCTTAAAAAATCTTTTTCTTATAAACCCTGAATCACTTGTCTTGATGCTCTTTTACTCAGGTGACCGTTAAGGCCCACTGGGCCTCTTGTTATCATTGGTTTCCTGAACTTTTTTCTTTAAGGGTGTAAAGGAAAGTGGGATTGTGTGGGATTTGGATAGCATGTTAATGTTAAACCCATTCCAACACATTATGATGCTTTAAAAAAATTAAAAATAAATTCTATAATTCCATAAACTTTAAATTGTTGTCTGCAACTCCTTTTGAATTGGATCAGTCTAAAATTTTGTTATGTGGGAATAGGTTTACAAACAGTTTAGTCCATTTAAATGATACATCTACTACAATTCAGATCATCTGCTTATGACACTTTATGTTGGAAGGTCAAACATATACTTATTTGAAAGACTGAAGGAAAAGGGGTAGAGAAAAGAGATAAAAATGACAGAGAAAGGAAAAGAAAATTGAATGATAAAAGTAAATTATAAAAGCTAATGATAGTTTTTAAATGGTAATTTTTCGGGGCTTTTATATTCTACATGGAACAGCTCATATGGGAAGTTTTCTTTGGTACCAAGTCCAAGGTTATCCGTCTTGATCAAATGTCAAGATTTTTTCTCTTTGTCCAAATACAAAAATGTTGCAGAAAACAATTTTTAGTTGATGAAATTTTAAAATATTTGTCTTTGGGTTTTTTTTGTAGAAAACATTGTGGATATAATGAAGATATTGATTGTAACAAGCAAACTCTTTGCTTGAGTATTATGAGAGTTAGAGTATTGTAAATAAGCGGGAATATATTGCACTTTGTAATAAGGGAGAAATGAAGAATGCTAACAAGATATCCTGTTCATTGCTTTTCCGTTGAACAAAATGACAGGGGTGGCCTGTGGAAAAGCTCTCTTGGCAAATTGTCTTGTTAGCAGACCTCCTTGAGTGTCATGAACAGAAATTTGGTACGAGTTAGTTTACCCTTCCTGTAGCTATCTGTAAGTGATGTATTGAGAGGGGAACGGCGATTCCCAATAATTGCTCAGACAATATAATTATCCTCTTCCCACAGAATGACGCTTTAGGACGCCTCTAAGAAAAGAGCTATTGAAAACATTGTGGAAAATGAAGAAAGTGCTTCTTCTTTGCAATTTCTTCATTATCCACAATTTTTTCTACCCCAAGACAAAAATTTTAAAATTTCATCGACTGAAATTGTTGTCTGTCTTTCAATTTGGACTAGTTAAAGATTTTGGGGTAAGGTAATGGATTGTGTTATTGCACACACAGGGTTTTCCCTTGACTTTCAAAACAGGGGGTCATTTTGCCACATTATGACCCCTATCAAATAAGATTAAGAAGGCTGTCTAGATATTTTGGGGGTTATTTCTGAAAAATGGGGGTCCAAATTCAAAGAAGGAGAGGGTCAGGGAAAACCCTGCACACATTTATTGATAAATACATCGATAGCTAAGTGTAAAAACATCATAAGTGTCTACACTTTGTACACACACTTATGGTGTTTTACACTAAGCCACTGACATGTCTATATTATGTCTATATATTTACCCATTCCAACACAATTAGGGCTTCTGATGCCCCCTAAGAAAAACAATTGGGAAAACATTTTTGTAAATGAAGAAATTACTTGTTACAAGCAATTTCTTCATTTTCCACAAAACTAGATAAAATCTAAAATTTCATCACCTTTAAATTGTACTGTAACTCCTTTCAATTTGGACAAGTCTAAAACTTTGCCATATGTTTAACCCATTACCAGACAATTAGATACAAGATTTGTGGAAATTCAAAGGAGTTGTAGACAACAATTGAAAGTTGCTTAAAATTGAAAAATAAGTACAACATAAGGTAGTAAACATATATAGAAGTTCCATGTTAAAAGCCATTACACCTTTTTTCACAATGTTTTCCTTAATATAATTCCTAAGAGTGTTAAGGAGTGGGAATAAATTTGCTTGATGTCAATAAGCAACTAATCAGCTTTTTTATGTTTTGGAAAACATTGTGGAAAATGAAGAAATTGTTTGTTAAAAGCAATTTTCATCATTATCCACAATGTCTCCTTCCCTAAAAGACAAAGGTATTAAGGTTTTATCAACTTAAAACTGTCATTTATAGACTAGCAATAGAACTTAAAAAACAAGGTTGGGAAAAAAAAAGCAATTTCTTCATTTTCAATTTTTATTCCCCCACATCGAAAGATCGGGGGCATATTGTTTTACCATTGTCCTTCTGTCCGTCTGTCATTCAGTCTTTCCGTCTGTCCGTCTGTCTGTCTGTCTGCAAAACTTAAAAAAAAACTTAACATTGCCAATTACTACCAGCCTAATCAAGATACAATGCTCATATTTGGCATGATGATACACCTCCATCTAGTCAACAACACTTTTCATAGTTAAGTCCAGTTGCAGGGGTACTGTGTTTCACAAACACGTTTTTTTTTTTTTATGCCCCAGCATCAAAAAATTTGGGGCATAATATTTTACCGTTGCCCGTCTGTTTGTCTATCATTCAGTCTTCCCATCTGTTGGTTTGTCTGTCTGTCTGCAAAACTTAACCCAAAAACTTAACATTGCCAATTACTACCAGCCTATTCAAAATGCAATGCTCATATTTGGCATGATGATACATCTCCATAATACGCATCTCCTCATGTCAAGAATATGTGATAAGGTCAAGGTCACATACCAAGGTCAAATATTTAGTCCTGTTGCGGGGGTATTGTGTTTCACAAACACATCTTGTTCTTTAAGGGTGTAAGGAAAAGTGGGATTGTGTGGGAATGGGATAGCATGTTAATGTTAAACCTATTCCAACACATTATGACACTTTTAAAAAGTTAAAAAAAAAAAATCTATTATTACATAAACTTGATGATACATCTCCATAATACGCATCTCCTAATGTCAAGGTCATGTGATAAGGTCAAGGTCACATACCAAGGTCAAACACCAAAAAATTTCCTTGTCGCTTTCAACAAAATACTCTATTAAAATTCATGTACAAGTCCAAAACACTTTTCATAGTGAAGTCCTGTTGCAAACACAAACACATTGTGTTAGTCTTTCTTTTAAGGAATTAAAATGCGGGATCGTATGGGAATGTGTGAACCCATTACCACTCAGTATCACCTTTTAACGCCTCTAAACACCAAGGAAAACATTATGGAAAAAGGAGGAGAACTAGCTTGTAAAAAGCCATTATCTTCCTTTCTTACAATGTTATCTACCATGTTCAATAATCATTTTCAAATTACACTCACTTTTAAATGTTGTCTTCAACATCTTTCAATTTGGGCCAGTCCAAAATTTTGTCATTTAGGAATGTGTTAATACAATGAAGGTCTAAAATGAAGGTCAAATGACAAAAACTTTGACCTCTTTTCCTAAAGACAATATTTTCTAGCGGTCTAAATTCAAAGGAGTTGCAAACAAAAATTGATGAAATTCAAAAATATTTGTCAAACATTGTAAATAATGAAGAAATAAACAATCTCTTCATTTTTTTTTTATTTTTTTTGAGTTTTTTATCATCTAGGAAGCATAAATAAGTTGGATTGTATGAAAACAAGTAAATGTAAAAACAGGAAAGGGTTGAATAATGGGCAATGATACAATCTATTTGAATATTCAGTCAAAATGGTTTGTTCTGCAATATATCACAAAAATTATAGGAATGTGATAAGAAAGCATTAAATTGCTGTGATCTTGTGGTAATTATTTCTAAGTGAAGATCTATTTTCTTAAAAGAATCAGACGTTTATGTAGTAATTTACTCCATGTCAATTTTAAGAAGTATTTAAAAGATTGATTAACTGATAAAAAACGACAGATTCAACTTTATTGTCTCTCTTTTGTTCACTTCTTCTATTAAGAGCATTTTGACCGAATTCTCTCATATTTTTATGCCTGCACATTAAAAGATGGGGGGGGGGCGCACATTTATTTTACAATTATTTATTTATTTTACCGTTGTCAGCCTGAATGAATTTGAATAGTAACCAACCTACAGGGTAGAATATAGTATGGGAAAGAAGAAATTGCTTTCCCATGATATTTTCTCAAGTATAAAATCACTGGGACGTAGAAAATAAGGGATTGTGCAGGAAAGGGAAAACTTGGTCAGAATACTTATCAGGTCGTAAGGATGAACAGTCTGAATGCTCCATTTGGAAAATACTGGAAAAGAGGCCTTAACAACAATTTCTTGTTTACACTCTAAGGGTCAATTTTGATTAAGATGTGATGAAACTTGATCAGAATGATTTTCAGCTCAAAGGAAAGAACTTCTAGAATGGAAATCATAGGTCATGGAATCGTATTGACTATTCTTTTTTTTTGCAATCTAGGGACCACAACTTTGGATTCATCTTGATGGATCATAGCCCAAATAGTACCCAAGAGGCATTATTTTCAAAACTTTTGTAAATGATACCACATCCAAATTCAAAACCTCAATGCCATATGGTGTGTCAGAAGACTTTCAAAAATTTTCCTTTTAGTTCACTTGAGCACAACATGGGGCTTTGAGGATCGCTCAGTGTCCATCGTCTACATTTTTTTTTTAAACATCTCCTCCTAAACATATTGGCCAATTCAGACCAAATGTTGCAGGAATGTTCCTTTGAACCTATTCAAAACTTGTTTATGGCCACATATGACTCCTGGTCATGGGGTTCTGGGTTTGTACCCCAAATACCCTTTCTCACATTTGTCCCCCACATATGGGTGGATAATCATAAACCTAAATGGAATGAGGCTTGAGGCTGGAGGTTTGGAAAGGATGTAGTGAATTAAGTACTTGTGTGAGAAATACCACAAATCCACTGTTAGATGCTCCAGCCATAGTGATATGACAGAAATAATGTTAAAAGTGGCATTAAGCTCATTCAATCAATCAATCAAAACTTGTTTATGAAATTTTGAAATTGGGGTATGGTAGAATGGGGCTTATTATGAAATCTTCTCCACCACTGGGCCAATATTGACTAATCTTGGCAGGAATGATCTTTAGATAACCCTCTTCAAAACTTAGTTTTACAATTTTGAGTTGTATTAAAATGTTTGCTTGGCAGGGCTGGGCCTATCAAACTTAGAGAAATTACTCTCAGGTGAGTGATTTGCCTCCATTTTGGCCCTCATGTTTGTTTCTTAATTTCTCTTAATGATAGGTATCGATGTTTTTTTCATGTCACAGATTTTAATTATTTTCATTTCCTCTCATAAATTATTTGAATACAATATGCCGCAAAGTAGTTTTGCAAAAATATGACGTTGCTTATTAGAAAAAAGCTGGGTATTTCCCTAATAGCCTACATAGGCTATTAATCTATTTTTAGATTAATCCGAGACAGTTACGAAGATTATAGGGCATTCAGTGGCGCGAATAACCGTTGGGACGTTGCATTTAGTTCAAATTACATCAAACCAATGTCATTGTTACGTCATCAGGAGTTATGTTCGCTAGGCAGCCTGTAAAGATCAGTCCTTTCATGTGACATGATATAGGACGTTGGCTGTTTGGCTAGTAAATTTGTTACCTTCTTTTGACTTTTGGTCATATGCAAATGAGGTCATTCAATGTTGACAGCCTAATTCCATGATATCTAAAAATAACCTGGAATTCCTCTGAAACTTTCCAATATAACCACAAAAAGCTACTTTAGGTCTATTAGATTACCACCAAGACAATACCTGACCTAACTTAAAGTATTAAATGTTCGTTTGAGTCTAGTTTTCGGCACTTGGTAATTTTTTCTTACCTAGGTTTCAGACACATTGATACCTCCCTTTAAAAGGTTGATCTTAAAACCAGCATATGATTTTGTGGAAATGTGTTAAATAATACATGATTCTCCTTACTCATAAAATAATCTACACTTTGCTTTGTCAAATGCTAATCATTCTTTTGCTATGAGATGAAAAAAGGAGGCAAATTGATCAAATAGGTGATTAGTTTCCATTAACCCATTACTAGATGGCATAATTTTAGACTGGCCCAAATTGAAAGAAGTTGCAGACGACAGTTTAAAGTTTATGAAATTTTGGACTTCTTCAACTTTCGGGGTAGATATTATTGTGGAAAATGAAAAAATTGCTTGTAACAAACAATTTCTTCATTTTTAACAATGGTTTTTAAAGCATTTTTCCTTGGAGGCGTCTAAAAGCGTCACTGAGTGTGAATTGGTTAATTAAGATCAGTTAACCCAATATCAGACAACAAAGTGTTTATAGAAAGGTCCAAATTCAAAGATATTGCAGATGACAAGTTTACGTCGAAGAAATTGAAAAAACTGGTGTCTCTTTGGGTAGAAACATTGCAACAAGCATTTTCTCCATTTTTCCCCCATATTTTAAAAAGCTTTTTTTTGTAAGTGCGTAAAAGAGCGGGATTGTGTGGGAATGTGTAAGAATCTTATTTGTGTCCTGCAGAACTTTTTCATAAAACTAAGAAAGTAGAGAGAACTACCATAAAATACCGGAACTTAGTTTTTGCCTTATATCTCCACCATAAAAGAAAAGGACATAAAATTGACAGCCAGTGCCTTTATTGCTAGAGCGTTTAATTGGATCTGTACAGAAATAAGAACAAGGATATTGACTAGCTTTGAACTGTCTGCTTAGGTCGAAATATGACAAAATTTGCTAATTCCCGCCCTGTGGTCAAACAATTTGACCTATTTTTGTAGGCAATCAGCACATTTAAAGGTCAAGTTTGAGCCATGATTATGCAAATGTGTCAATACATTGAGACTATTTCATCTATTGGACAATAAGGCTAAAGATAAAAGGAAAGACGATTTTGATACCAAATTTGTAATATTTTTTTTGAAGTTGAGAATTCTCTTAAATGTATTTTATCAGGACTCATTAGAATTGATGAATCCCTGACTTTACCCGTTGACATGGAAATTAAACATATATATCAAATCAAAGTACTGACAATACTGTAAACTAGCAAGGCATGTTTTTGAAGTAATCTTCTTTGTGAAAGGTTATCATGATAAATAAACGATGTTAAAGTAACCCAGGAGTTAACCTATTACAATGTGACAAAATCTTCTACTGGTGCAAATTGAAAGAAGTTGCATACAACATATTTTTTTTCTCACCTGTGATGAACTTTCGTGATACTTGAATGTCTGTTGCATGGCATCAACAATTTTAGTGCTTACACTTTAGAGGCAAAATTTAATCTTAATGGTGATTGGCTAGAATAAATGTTAGGTCATAAGGATCACTGGATTGAAACTCTGTACGCTAGTTTGCAGCGATATTTCTAAGATGGCAGATAGGTATTCGTGAAAAAGTAAGTGTCATTTATTTTTGTACGAAATTGCTATAATCCATCATTCTATAAAATGATTACAACTTATCCATAGTTACTAATGATTTAAAGTCACATAGCTGTGGTTGTGTGAGAATGGTTTAATTGTTTTTTAAGTGAATGCCTGTACACTCTAAGGCTCACTTTTTTGATTGACTCTTGTTCGAACTTATTCAGAATTATAATAAGGTGACAAGGATGAACCCTTTTGAAAAAGGTATAGTTCTTTAAAACAAGAGGACCATGATGGTCCTAAATCGCTCACCTGAGGCATCCGCAAATTACAGTCCTTTTTTGTATAAAAAAGACTTAACTTGAGCAAAATAAATAAAACAAAATATAGGATTTTGGGCTTTGTACAAAACAATCCAGTAATGCTTTCCAAAAAAATGAATGCCTTTGGCTTTATTGTTTAATCCATTACCAAACTATCCCAGAATTTGTCACCCCCAGGAAAAAAGGTTTAAAAAAGCATTGTGAGAAAGGGAGTGACAAGCTATTTCTCCATTTCTATTTAAGAATTCTTTCAATGCGCTTTATGCAATTTTTGACCCCAGGAGCAGAGACGTTTTTTATCCTACGAGCATTTTCTCCTATAACATAGTACAAAATTATCTAGTCATGCTACATACCAAATATGAATGCCCTTCAGCATATATTTCAGAAGAAGAAGTCTTTTGAAGTTGCTCTAATTGGATGTTTTCCAAAATTTTGGACCTATAGGGCAGTGCCATGTTTTATCCCAGGGCTAAGATTTTAGCTAACATGATAAAGAACCATCTGTTCATGCTATATACCAAATATGAATGCCTAAGACTTTGTAGATTGGGAGGAGAAGACTGTTGAACATGGTCTAATTGAGCATTTTTACGATCTTTGGACAGCCAGGGAAGGGGTAACCTACAGGCATAATTTTAATCAAAATTGATAGATAACAGCCAGGCTATGCTACACTCTAAATATAAATGCCCTCCACCTTAAAATGAAGATTTTTTTTAACATACTCAAATTTTGCGTTTTTCCCAATTTTTGGACCTCTATTGCAGGGCCGTTTTTGACCCTGGGAGGACAACTTTAAGTAATGTAGTACAAAACCATCTAGTTATGCTACATACCCAATATGAATATCCTAGACTTTATAGTTTAAGAGGAGAATTCTTTTAAAATTGCTCTAATTAAGCATTTTTCCAAACTTCGGACTTTAGGGGTGGGGCCATTTTTGACCCTAGAGATTGAATATTTAAAAACTTGGTAGAGAACCATATGATTAAGCTCTATACAAAATATAAAGGTCTATGGCCTTGAAGTCTATGAAAAAAACAACAACAAAGATTTACTAAAATTTCCCATTTTCATATGCCTCGGTTACAACATTTTTTCACGGAATGAAATTCTTTTAACAACTTTTGAAGAGCTTCATCCAAGGAACATCCCTGCAAAGTTTCAGCTTGATTGGCCCACTGGTTTAGGAGGAGAAGATTTTTAAAGATATTTAAAGGATTAACTAAAGATTCCAATTTTCAAATGCCGCGGCAACCAGAGTTTTTGATGGAATTAAATTCTTTTAACAACTTTTGAAGAACTTCACCCAAGGAACATCCCTGCAAAGTTTCAGCTTGATTGGCCCACTGGTTTAGGAGGAGAAGATTTTTAAAGATATTTAAAGGATTTACTAAAGATTCCCATTTTCATACGCCGCGGTTACAACATTTTTTCACGGAATGAAATTCTTTTAACAACTTTTGAAGAGCTTCACCCAAGGAACATCCCTGCAAAGTTTCAGCCTGATTGGCCCACTGGTTTAGGAGGAGAAGATTTTTAAAGATATTTAAAGAATTACTAAAGATTCCCTTTTTCAAATGCCGCGGCAACCAGAGTTTTTGACGAAATGAAATTCTTTTAACAACTTTTGAAGAACTTCACCCAAGGAACATCCCTGCAAAGTTTCAGCTTGATTGGCCCACTAGTTTAGGAGGAGAAGATTTTTAAAGAAATTGTGGACGGACGGACAGACGGACAGACGGACGGACGACGGACAACAACCGATCACAATAGCTCACCTCGCACTTTGTGCTCAGGTGAGCTAAAAAAATATGCAAAAAGGGGCCTTAGTGATAACTTGATAATATTAACAAATTCTATAATCCTTGTTTAATGCTTTTCTCTATACAAATAAGACGTGCTGAACTCAGGTGAGCGTTTTAGGGCCATATTGACCCTCTTGCTCATTTAAAGTAGGGATCTGTGAATTGTCTCACTGAGAAAACTATAATGGATACTATGCACCACAAATGCTTTCATTAACCCTTTCCTGTTTTTGGAAATTTTAGACTAGTCCAAATTGAAAGAGGTTGCAGACGACAATGAAAACTGGATGACATTTGAAATGAAACCATCCTATATGGTAGAAAATATTGTGGAAAAAGGAGAAATTGCTTGTTACAAGCAATTTCTTCTTTTTCCACAATGTTTTCTTGAGTATAAAATCACAGGAAAGTAAATCCTGTATTTGAACGGGAAAGGGTTAACCCATTCACACAAAGTGACACTTTTTAACACCCCTCAAGAAAAATGATAGGGAAAACAATTTTAATACAAGCAATTTCTCCTTTTACCACAAAGTTGTACATGGTTGTTTTTCTTCAGGGCTTTAGAAAGTGTCACTATAATAATGGGTTAAGTTTCTCTTATGGTTGATAATAGAAATAAGATTTTACCACATCTTGCAAAGTAAATATTTTCTCATTGAGAAAGGCTTGTAGTCCATGTCTGAATTTAGTAAGAAACTTTCACTCCCGAATAAATCTAATTTCTTGTCAAATTATCGAGAATGCTGGGTCTCAGAATCAAATTTACTTTGACAAAATAACAAGTTTAACCAGAATTTCAGTTTGTATAAAACATGCATAACTAACATTTTCTCTTGATGGCATGGTAATGATGGTTATGAGTATCGTAAATTTCACAACAAAATCCAAAATACATTCAATTAGAAGATAGAGGGGATAGCTTTGACTTCAATTTGAACAATTGAAATGTTCTACCTCAAACTTTTTGTTGTGGACTCTATATATAGATTTATATCTCCACATGAAGAGTACCAAGATATAGATACAGGGCTCATCCCTTGCAAAAAAATTCAAGAACTAGTTCTTTGAAATTCTAGAACTTCAGTTCTAGAAGGTTCAATAACCTAAAATGGCAATTCAAGAACTTGGAGTACTTGAACATCCTAAAACAAGTTCTAGCTCTTGAACATTTAGATTTAATGGCAGTTCAAGAACTTGGAGTTCTAGAATTGGTTCAGAATATTACATGGCAGTTCAAGAACTTAAAAGTTCTAGATCTGGTTGAACTAGTTGTAGAACTGTTGAGTTTTTCAAGGTTCTAGAACTTAAGATCTTGAAATTTGGACAGGTTCTAGAACTGAAGTTCTAGAGATTCAACTAAAATTCTAGAACCTCAATTTAAGTTCAAGAAAAGTTCTAGAACTAAAAAAAAGGAATAAGTCTTGAACTTTTTCCAAGGGGGTATTTGACTGATAAAACTGAGTTTTGACGCTCACAAATATCTAAAAACACCCTGAATTGACCCCTAGAAATTTATCCAAATTCTTTCATTTTTGCTATCAGATTTTTTCACGGTAAACATTTGAAACATGTATAAAATCCACATTCTGAATGATGATGAAAGTGTCAGAGTATTTTTATAACTCTTGCATATAGTCAAAAAATATTTAGACCAGTTAACCTTTGTCATGCCAAATAAAGTCCTTTTTCAAATTATTTCAAGGTTTATATTTATTTTGAAAATTAGATTTCTTAAAAGGGAGGTATCGATGTTTCTGAAACCTGGATAAGAAAAATTACCAAGTGCCGAAAAACAGACTCAAACGAACATTTAATACTTTAAGTTAGGTCAGGTATTGTCTTGGTGGTTATCTAAAAGACATAAAGTGGCTTTTTCTGGTTATATCGGAAAGGTTTAGCGGAAATCCAGGTTATTTTTAGATATCACGGAATTCGGCTGCCGACATCGGATGACCTCATTTGCATATGACCCAGTCAAATGAAGGTAACAAATTTACTAGCGAAACAGACAACGTCCTATATCATGTCACATGAAAGGACTGATCTTTACAGACCAGCTAGCGAACATTACTCCTGATGACGTAACGATGACGTTGGTTTGATGTAATTTGAACTAAATGTAAGGTTCTAACGGTTATTCGCGCCACGTGAATGACCTATAATCTTCGTAACTGTCTCGGATTAATCTAAAAATAGATTAATAGCCTACGTAGGCTATTAAGGAAATACCCTGCTTTTTTCTGATAAGCGGCCTCATATTTTGGCAAAACTACTTTTAGGCATATTGTATTCAAATAGTTTTTGAGAGGAAATAAAAATAATTAAAATCTGTGACATGAAAAAAACATCGATACCTACCTTTAAATATCCCTGACTTAAAAGGGACAAGCAGGGGGTATCAACAAAGATCAGACTGCAAAAACAGGAATTTTCCGGGTTCAGCACAACAAGGGTTGAAATTCTGAATTAAAAATCTTGACATTTTAGGAAGCCATGAATTACAACTATGGCAAATCAGCAGTTATTACTATAATGTTAAGATAAGTACAATCTTTTTGGATCCATTAGCTAAATTTTCATAGTATGCAAAGAAAATGAAAACCTAGAGGGATAAAAAGTCAGTGAACTTTAACCCATTACTAGACAAAAAAGTTTTAGACTGGTCCAAATTGAAAGATTTTGCAGATTACAACGTAATTTGATAAAATTTAAATTAATTTGTCTTGGGTAGAGAAAATTGTGGAAAATGAAGACATTGCTTGATATATGTGAATTAAAGCTTTTTTCTTTATGATCAATTAACCTGCATGGATGTCTGTTATTTGGCATTGCTCATCATTCACGCCCGGTAATCTCGGGCTCCATCTCTTTTTGGAGAACAGTGCAAAATGGAGACAATGATACTTCCGATATGGAGCCAAGGACCGGAACTGAACAGAAAAGGTAAATAAAACAGTGCACCTCGCGTGCAATTTGATCTCCTATTAACCTATTATACATTTTCCCGAAACGTCCAGAGTTTCATACCACATAGAAATGATTGTATTATCCGTTGGCGGTGATAGATTTAAAAAATAATTCCGTTTGTGAATAGAAACCTGAATCAAAGTTTGGACATCGGACCCGATCAAACACGAAAATGCGTGTTGAAATCGTTAAAATCCATGTAATCAACAGTTCTGAAAGATTTAATTGGCAATGACTGTGATATGAATGATAACGTGTTGATACAAAATAATGTTACCACAAAAAACTGCGTTTTCTGACCCCTTTTGCGAATTTACTCAGATGAGAAGGAGACCAGGATGCGGTGCGGGAGACAAGATTCAGAGGGAGAGGCGATGCATATATAAATGTACTGTAAAACTTCTAATAGAACCCCATACTCTTATGTAACCCCAGCCCCTCTCCGGACGTCAAAGCCGACCCTTTTTGTATGATTTTCGGGAAACTTATAACCTGTAATAAACCCCAATCCCCAACAAATCAATGCCACAATGAATTCAATAGGGGGTGAATGTAACTGTTCTCAACCAAATGCTCCCTTTTTTGATGGTTCAATGCTTAGATAATTGGTTTGCTTAAAGTTTTTTTCTTTATATTTAGAAGGCGCTGTATCTAGATTATGTCAAAAGGTAAATAACTTCACAGCTTAAGTTAATAACACCGTGAAATTGACAATTTTCGGATGATTTGGGAATGATTTCGGAATGAAATTGAATGAGTGGGAGGAGCGAGTTTTGAATAAAATTAAAAGTTTGTAATCCAAGATCACTAATTTCGTCCATTTTGCGATATTTTTACCTCCTTTTATAAAAATATACGCGATTTTGTGTTTGTGTGTCTTCACAGACCAATCAGACGCTTTCAAACCCGCAGCTGCCAGTAAAAATTGTGGAAACTTGTAATCGATTTGAATGAAAGGCTGCGCATTTTGGACGGTTTTTAAATGTTTTTGAACTATTTTGAGCGTTTTTTAATGGTTTGAGTGAGTGTTTGTAATGAATGATTGGAGCGCTGTGTGAGTGATTTTGAATGGTTTTGATCGATGTGAATGTCAATTTCACGATGTTACTAACTGTATACTATGTATACTGTAAATTCATTCTAGTCATGAACCACCTGCTCTTTGCAGTCGAAGTAAATCTTCGCCCCCCTTTTCCGTCTTAACATCTGTAGCCTGTAATTAACACCCACCCCTTTTTAAAGAAGTGTGAAAATTCTAATAAACCACCGGTGTTGTTATAGAGCTATTACAACGTATAAGGCAAAGAACGTCCGTTTATTGCAGATCTGAACTCCTTCTGCAATACATATTTCTAAGAACCTAGCGTATTTTTCAAATTTTGTGATGACCCGAAATCTCAAATAAGCTATTTGTTTTTCTTTGAAAATGTTTCGTTAGAACAGATTTTAAAAAAAAAAAGACGCGTCCACTTTACATTCACCATTGTGGCCCGGTAAGTCAGTTTGGAGAAAGGAGAAAAATATAGACCAGATATAAATATGGCTGTTCTAGAGAGTGTGAGAGACACATTTACTGTGTAAAAGGGAAAGAAAAAGTGTCCTGTAATATGCATAAAGTTACGGTCCTTGAAAATCATTCACTGTATTCTTTTATATGCATCGCCTCTCCCTCTGAATCTTGTCTCCTGCACCGCATCCTGGTCTCCTTCTCATCCAAGAAAATCCGCAAAAGGGGTAAGAAAACGCAGTTCTTTGTGGTAACATTATTGTATATCAACACGTTATCATTCATTTCACAGTCATTGTCGCTTAAATCTTTCAGAACTGTTGATTACATGGATTTTAAAGATTTCAACACGCATTTTCGTGTTTGATCGGGTCCGATGTCCAAACTTTGATTCAAGTTTCTATTCACAAACGGAATTATTTTTTAAATCTATCACCGCCAACGCATAATACAATCCTTTCTATGTGGTATGAAACTATGTACGTTTTGAGAAAATGTATAATAGGTTAATAGGAGATCAAATTGTACGCGAGGTGCACTGTTTTATTTACCTTTTCTGTTCAGTTCCGGTCCTTGGCTCCTTATCGGAAGTATCATTGTCTCCATTTTGCACTGTTCTCCAAAAAGAGATGGAGCCCGAGATTACCGGGCGTGTCATTGAAGTATTTGAAATCGCTTACTACCAAACTACTCAACTATCAGCTGTATTTACGAGGTTCTGGAAGCATATGGACAACTTTAGTAATCAGGATAATCATCAAAGGCTTAATTTTGCCAAAGCCTTGCAATCTCAGTTGGAAATCTTATGCTGGGGTCACAAGTTTAATTCTAGTATTTGATGAATGACTTGACCAAGAACAACAATTTAGACTGGTTTACAGTCCTGGTTTGTTTATTAGGCATTAGTGATATAAAGTGATGCATTTTTATTTCAGGCTTCGACCATAGTGCAGTTGGTAGCACGCTGGACTCCTTATCATGGGGTCCGAGGTTTGATCCCCAAGTGTGGCAAATATCCTTTCCGACATTTGTCTCCCTCCAATGGGTGGATAATCATAAACCTAAGTGGGATGAGCAGCTGGAGGGTTGGAAAGGATGTTATAGTTGTACTGGTGTGAGAAATACCAGGAAGCCATGTTAGGTGCTCAAGCCGTGATATGACTGAAATACTTTTAAAAGAGGCGTGAAACCTCATTCAATCAACCAATCAATTATTAGGTAGCATATTGTATTGATGCATTTTTATTTCACCTTAGTAGTAAGAGCTCAAGGTGAGATATTAGGATGGGCAAATGACATTTGGCTTCAAGAATTCAGGAACTATAGTGTTAATTTTATATAGTCACCCTGTCTCTGTCAATAGTTTCTTTAACCTTTTCCTGCACTAGTAAGCTATTTCTATGCCCCTCAAGAAAATGACTTGGGGAAAACAATGTGGAAAAATGAAGAAATTTCTTGAAACAAGCAATTTATTCATTATCAAAATGTTTTCCATGAAAAAAAAAAGCTTTTTAAAATTCCCTTTACTTAAAATTGTTGTCTGCAACTTCTTTGAATTTAGACCAGTCCAAAACTTTGATGTGTGGGAATGGTTTAAACAACGTCTGTCAAGCCGCTGGCATAATTTCAACCAAATTTAGATGAACTGCTGCTTATTATTGTTCCTCTTAACAATTGCTAAAAGAAACAATTGAATTCCATAAAATGATTGGGTTTTTATAGCACCACCCTCCCACCCCCTACTCTCTAAACAAACCCATAAAATCTGAGGAAAAGTAAGGCTTAGTACTCTGATTTGATCATCAGTTCACCAACCTCTATTAAAATTGTTAATATGACCTTGGGGTCATCAGGGTTAGAGCTTATATGGAAAAGTAGAGGGGTTTTCATTAAAAGACATATTGTTAACAATAAATAAACCAATTTCAATCAAATTTGGCAGAAATGTTGATTAGGTGCTTCTTTTCAAAAATTGCCAAAAGAACTGAAATATGTCAAATAAAACCATGGTAACAAAACACAGCTTTAAATTAAAGAAAAAAAATTATATCAAGAAGACCATTTGCCATAAACTCTAACCCTAGTCAAAGCTTAGAAATATTGTAAAAGGGACATTGATACACATTGTGAGACTTCCTTTTATATCCACTGCAGTGTGTAAGACCATTAATTTTCAAGAACTGTCATGAAACATTTTGAAATCATCATTTCTCTTTCAAGATTTCCCTTTTTGTTTCTATGTTAATAGGTTACTGTATATAGGGCCCTGTCTGAGCCAATATATGCCCATAAAGTGCAACATATGAAAAAACTTTGTACAGGTTCACAAAAACGAGTTGCAATCAATGTATCTATGATCTGAGCTTACTTGTTTCTGAGAAGATTTTCAATGATTTCCATCTTTTTCCCAGGTAAAATAGGGAACACCTTCAAGAGGCCCAAATATAATAATAATAATAATAACGATTTTATTTAAGGAGGCTACACATTTGGTTGCCCAATCTTCCATGTGGGCCTCTCAAAACATCATATATTACAAACAGTAAATTTTAACAAAACAATTGATATATACAACAATGATACAATATTACTGCAAAAAGAAGACATAATCGTCATTTAAGCATTGAAGTTGTAATCATATATATACATACACATATATACACAGATATAAAAAATAGATAAAAGAAATTGCTTCAATTGAGAGAGAATTTGAAATATTTTCAAAGATGCTTTAATATACAACTGACACAGAAACAACAACAACAGTATATATATATATTCATAACTTTAAAAACTTTAAAACCAATTAGTTCAACAATGTGATAATATTTCCAGGTAATAACAAACAGAAATATGACCTGTTTAAGACAGACCTCCTGGAAACTTCCACTGTAAATAATTTGATTTAAATCTTCCAACTGAGTCTGAGTTTCTTACTGAGAGAGGCAAAGTATTCCATATTTTTGGACCAGAATAATTAAATGACCTACGAAAGATTTCTAATTTTGGTTTTGGTACATATAAATGTTGTTTTTCTGAAGTTCTCAGTCTAATATTGTGGTTATCTGAAACCTTTAAACATTTTTCTTGAAGGTATTGAGGTTAAATATAACCAAAGGGAATAGAAGATAATAAGAATGTCATCTTTTTGCCATGTGTTTATGCGCCTTTAGAGACCAGGGCTTTTATTCCACCCGAAGGGCCCTTCCGACTATTTGTCTCTCACCAATGGGTCGATAATCGTAGACCTATATGGGATAGCAGCTGGAGGCTAGGAAAGGATGTAATGGTTGTACTGGTGTGAGAAATACCAGGAATCCATTGTTAGGTGCTCCAGCCGCCGCGATATGACTGAAAGATTGTTAAAAGCGGCGTAAAACCCCATTCAAACAAACAAACCACCCGAAGGGGGAGCATAAAGTTGGAGCTTCTTCTATCTGTTGTTTTTCTGTCAGTCTGCCCATCCACCCCCCTACACATCTCCACTACCCTTGGGCCAAATTTGATGAAACTTCACATGTGAATTCCTTATGATAAAATGCCAAAGATTATCCCGGTTTCTGGATATCTCCAAGGTCAAGTTCATAGTTCAAAGTCAAACATTAAAGTGACCTTGTTCACAGCATAGCTCCTTCGATTATATATGGATCTCAAAAAACTAGGCACAACTTTTCTCTATCATGAGTAGATGTACCATATGAAAAATATTTTCAGATAGCTCCAAGGTCAAGATCAAAGCTCAAGGTTAAACATCAGAATGAAGCATGTCTAGAGCATATCTACTTCAAATTTAGATGAAATTCAAAATGATTTGCACAGTTGTTCTTTATCAAGAGTAGATATACCATTTGAGCGAAATATTCAGATAGGTCAGAGATCAAGGTCACAGCACAAGGTCAGCCATTAAAATCAAGCATGTCTGGAGCATAGCTCCTAAAATTGGGGATGGAATTTGAAATAACTTTACACAATTGTTCTCTATCATAAGTAGATGTACCTTTTGAAAAAAAATTAGATGGCTCAAAGGTCAAGGTCACAGCTTAAGGTCAAACTTTAAAATTTAGTAAATCCAGAGCATAGCTCCTTCAATTATGGATGGATTTCAATATTACTTGACACAATTGTTCTTTATCAAAACTAGATGTACCATTTGGGGGGGGGGAGAGATAGCTCAAGGTCAAGGTCTCAGCTCAAACATTAAGATTAAGAATGTCTTGATCATAACTCATACAATTAAAAATCTTTTTCAAAATAACACAGTTGTTCTCTTTTATGAGTAAATGGCTAGATGTGCTATTTGAAACAAATTTAAAGATAGCTCCAAGGTCAAGGTCACAGCTCAAGGTTATATGATACAATTCTGTATGTCTGGATTAGGGTGAGCATATAGCTGCATCTTTATCTTTTGGTTCCTCAAAACCCTTTTCCCATTTATTTTATACTTTTTGTGACAGGGCTATAATATATTCCGGGAGCATATTCTGTCTCTGATGGCTCTTGTTATTTTTGTTGGGGGTTGTTTTCTTTTTTCTTTTTGTATAAAGAAATAGAGTAAGTGATTTCCATCCATGTCTCTTGTTTGGTTTAATTAGACAAAATAATGATAAATTCATTTTCAGGAAAAAAATCTGAGTCAAAGAATTTAGCAAATGTAGGAATGAACTAAATACCCTCTCAAATCAGGCACCATCTCTCTTTGAACTGAAGGAACTAATGTTGTGATTTCTGAATATCGAATCTGCCCCAACAATTAACCAAGTACCAGAAAACAAAATTTAACCCATTACCAGACAGCAAAATTTTAGACTGGTCCAAATTGAAAGGAGTTTCAGATGACAATTAAAAACTTATGAAGTTTTAGATTTTTTCAACTTTCTGGGTAGAAAACATTGTGTAAAATGAAGAAATTGCTTGTTACAAGCAATTTCTTTGTTTTGCACAATGCTTTCCCAATTGCTTTTCTTGAGGGGCGTCCAAAGCGTCACTATGTGGGAATGGATTAAGACTGGTCCAAATGGAAAGGAGTTGAGGACAAAAAATTAAAGCTAGTGATATTTGGATAATTTTCACCTTTGGGGTAGAAAACATTGTGGATAATCAAAAAATTTCTTGTAACAGGCAATTTCATATTCCATGATGTTTTCCAAAGCTTTTTTCTTAGGGGCCTCTATAAGTGTCATTGAGTGGGAATGGATTAAGAGATTGCTACTGCTAATGTAAAAAAATGATTGACAAATCAAATCCTTAATTTAGACTGGAAGTGAACTTTGACATCCAAGATTAATATGTCAACCTTTTTGTTTGTTTGGCGACTTAACACATTCTCGCACAATGATGCTTTCTGACATCCTGCACAAAAAACAATTGAGAAAAAATTGTGTAAAACGAAGAAATTGCTTGAACCAAGCATTTTGTTTTTTTCAATTTCAAAAACGTTTTCAAGCCAGAAAATTGAAAAAAACCTAAAATTTCAAATACTTTAAATTGTTATCTGTGACTTTTCAATTTGGATTAATCCAAAATTTTGCCATCTGGTAATGAGTTAGACATAGCAAAATAGCCTATTGAAGCTGTAGTTAGGATGTTTAGTTCGCCAACCAAGTATTCCATCTTTTTTGCTAGCAAAGCGTCATCTTTGATAGCTTAAGTTATCAGACAAAATTTTTAGGCCTTCTCAGAGTTCAACGAGTGCAAACTGCCACTGTAGGCTTAACTGCTAAATCCATCAAATGCCTACGCCATAAAAAATAGTGCTTATGTATTTAATGAGGATTGAAATCTCTATTCAATTTGTAGAGAACTCTTTCAAAAGCATGCTATTTAACCCATTCCCACTCAATTCTGCTTAATTTTAAGCAGCTGGAGAAAAAAGATTTCTCAAGAAAAAAGCTTTGGAAAACATTGTTGGTAATGAAGAAATTGCTTGTTACAAGCAATTTCTTCATTTTCCACAATGTTTTCTACCCAACACTCTAACCTTGTTTAGTTTATCATGATAGCCTTTAGCAAAGAATGTTACTTAATAAAGTATGCTTTGGTAGCTTACAGTACTTTCAGTACTTTGATTGTTACGTGTTACTGACATTTGACATTATTTTCAACCATCTTAGATGAAGTGAATTTTTTGTTTTCATTGAGTTATGAAACTAAATTTAATACTTACCCAAACTAAAGCATGAAGTGGTATAACAGCTTCATACATTGACATTGGGTCTTTACTTTCATACCTCAATAAAAAAAAAAGGGGGGGGGTTAGAAAATTTTCACTTTACCTTTTAACACATTACCAGACAACAAAATTTTAGAGGATCTAAATTGAAAGAATTCACAGATGAAAATTTTCAATTGATGAAATTATGAGAAATTAATCTTTTAGGGTAGAAAATATTGAAGATAATGAAAAAAAATTGCTTGCCACTAGCAATTTTTTCATTCTCAACAATGTTTTCCAGGGATTTTTTATTTTTTTTTGATTGGTGTAAAAAAGCAGAATTGCTTTGGAACGAATTAAATGAATGGCTGATATTTTGAGTTTATGATAATACCAGATTTTGATGATCAAGGTATAGGAGTAGAGGTTTTATATAATGCGTTTCTTGATTTTTTGCTGTTTTAACCAATTGCGCAGATCATTTATTCATTATCTAATTTATAGTCTCTTAATCCACCCACTCATTCAGTATACAATTTCAGAATTCAAATCAGTCTTACCCATTACCAAACGACAAAATTTTAGACTGGCTCAAATTGAAAGTAGTTGCAGCAAACATTACAAAGTATATTAAAATCCAAATATGAGAGCCAAATTGGTAGAAAACATGGTGGGAAAACGAGAAATTGCTTGTTACAAGAAAATGATCTTTTTCCCTCAAAGTTTTGCATAACCATATTTCTTTGGGGTGTCAAAAAGCGGGCTTGTGTGGTAATGGTTTCAAAGTTCTTGACCAACAAAGTAATGGTGGTGAGTTTAGTCAATAATTATTAGCTCCACTGGCTGAAAGCCAGGGAGCTATTGTCATGGCATTGTGTCTGTATGTGCGTCCGTCCGTCTGTAAACTTTTACTTTAAAAATCTTCTCCTCAGAAAGTACTGAGCAGAATTCAACAATTTCACAGAAATGATCCTTGGGTGACCCTTTATCAGATTCCTTCAAAACAATTTAGATCGGATGAAAAACATGGCCTTAATGGCTGAAGTCGGGTGTATTTTGTGAGGAATTTTATCAATAAACCACATCCTACCTTAACCCTATCCTGTACAATCCCTGGTTTTTATATCATTGTGATTTATTACTTGAGAAAACATTGTGGGAAAAGAAGAAATTGCTAGTAACAAGCAATTTCTTCTTTTCCCACAATTTTTCTACCATGTAGGTTTGTTACTTTTCAAATTGCACACACTTCTAATTGTCATCTGCAACTTCTTTCAAATTTGACAAGTCTAGAATTTTGAAAAAACAGGAAAGGGTTAAAAAAGGGTAAAAAGTACTAATGTTTCATTCCTGGAAACCTCCAGATATTATTTGGCCTCATGATCGTCCTTGATTAGAAATCCAGTGACTATGAAAACAGTTCAATCATGACAGGTTGGGAATGATTTCTCAATTAGTAACTATTTCCTCTCGAATAGAACATTCTCATCAGTGTTTCTAAAGCACCAAAGTCAAGTTTGTATGCCTTACTAGAAAAATAAATTTCCAAAATGTTAAGTTGATCCTCAAAAGTTATACAAAGTTACTACTTAATTGATTTCATTATCAAGTAACAATTGTCTGAAAACATTTGACAGTGAATTTCAATGTTCATGTATGGTAGAATATATATATCTCAATTGTTTTACATAAGATTTTTATTTTGAGAGAAAACTAAAGATATTGCCTTATAAGCCAAGATGTCATCACAAACTTTGACATGTCAGCCCGATTAGCTCAGTTGGTAGAGCACTTGACTTCAAACCTCAAGATCACGGGTTTGAACCCTGGGCTGACCATATCAACTAATCAAGTAATTGTCTTTCGGACAAGGTCCCGTGTGATGATGCTATCCATTGAGCATGTTAAAGAACCAGGCGGAGCTCTCAGCAGTTTGGTCCTGTTTGTCCTGTATCCTTGCACTATCCCCTGTAACAACTAACAGTCTTTTGGGGGCACTGATCATAAGGGCATGTGCTACGGTAGCAATAATAAATAAACGGAAATAGACACACACAGACTTTGACATTAAATAATGGAGTTCTTAACTTTCCTTTCAAGTTGTATTATATTCATAATGACACTTATTTTATATGTATATTGCATTAACAACTAAATTTAACCCATTACCGGACAGCTAAATTTTTGGCTGGCCCAAATTAAAAGAAGCTACAGACCACAATTTTAAGTTTATGAAATTTTGGGTTAATTCAACTTTCTGGGTAGAAAACATTGTGGACAATGAAGAAATTACTTGTAACAAACAGTTTCTTCATTTTCAACTATGTTTTTTAAAGCTTTATTCCTTGGGGGCGTCTAAAAGCGTCACCGAGTGGGAATGGGTTAAGCATTTCTTTTTGAAAAATGCCAGGCCTGTTAGCTCAGTCTGTAATATGCTATGCTCTAATTCCTAGGGTCATGAGTTGGTAACCTGGCTCAGCCAACATTCTTTCTGGGAATGGGTTAAGCATTTCTTTTTGAAAAATGCCAGGCCTGTTAGCTCAGTCTGTAATATGCTATGCTCTAATTCCTAGGGTCATGAGTTGGTAACCTGGCTCAGCCAACATTCTTTCTGACATTTGACAAAAGTCATAGTGGCATGTGCTATTAATTATTTTTGTCTTTCACCAGTTGGTGAAGGATAAATAAAGAGAATAAAGAGCCTAAGTGTGATGAGCATCATGTGGCTTGTATCATTTTTTGTTTTACTGGTGTGTAAAACTACAGAAAACCATGGTTAGATACACAAGTTGTGGGTATGTAACTTAAAAAACTGTTAAAAGTGACATTAAACACCATACAATCAATCTCTTTTAAGCAATTGCTATATGATAATCCAACGTTGACAAGGTAACCAGTATACAGAGATTTAAGAATATTTCAAGCATGTTTAAGAACACTTTGATGGGCATATCAAATATTAACCCCAGTCATGCTCAGAACCCAGAATATTCCTGTTTCAGCAGGTTGGCAAAAAAAAAGATCAGACTGGACATATGTGCAGTCTGATCTTAATAGACTTCTCTTGTTGGCCCATTCAGTCAGAGCCGTTTCTAAAAGTAATTGAAAAAATATTGATCCACAATCAAGCCTTCAAGTGCTTTCAGCCCTTTGTTTTTTATACAATTTTAAAAGAGAAGATTTAACCCTTTCCTGTACAAACCAGATTGTTTACTTCCTTGTGATTTCATACTAGAGAGAACCTTGTGGAAAAAGAAGAAATTGCTTGTCACAAGCAATTTCTCCTTTTCCCACAATATTTGTACCACATAGGATGGTTTAATCTCCAATTGCACCCAATTTTCATTGTCATCTATAACCTTTTTCTATTTAGACCAGTCTAAAACTTAAAAAAAACTACAACAGGAATTGGGTTTGATTCCGCATGACCTGGGTTACATTTCAATAATGTCTTTGATTTTCTGTAATCCAATAGATGATGAATTTCTAGTTTGCTGAAATAGAAGATTTAGAAACTAATTCTTGAGATTTGAAATTTGATTACAAAAAAAATTATGTTTATCGGCAAGGGTACATTGATAGGTAGTACTCATCAGATAACGCAGACAAAATCAGATAAGATTTAAAGGTGTCAAAAACATGCTGATATAAAAAAAATCCAGATTTGTTTTCCAGATGTTGGGAGGCAGACTCTTTCCGACTTTGTATTTAACTTGAATTAAAAAAAGGTTTTACAAAATTTCATCTAGAGCTTATGTCCATAGAAGCTAAAAATTATGTCATCACAGCTGTCAATCAAGGAATCAATCGACCAATCAAATCAATCATTCAGCCCAGAATTGAGCTTTGAACTCTGACATTGGCCGCCTTTTGTGCGAAACATTTTTATTGGCTTGGCTGTTGTTACAGCATTTAGGTCACCAACCAACAATTATACTTTTTTATGACATGCTTCTGGCTATGAATTTTACAAAATAACGCTATTTAATAGGAAAGCAAAACTTCTGGTTTGATTCAATGGTTATGGCCAACGGAGAAAATTATGCTTGGGCCAGCGATTACAAACTCATCTGAAAATTTTATAACAAAGGCAATGATTGGACCATTATGTCTCGGGCAAAAAGTAGACCGCTTTATGAAATTCAAAATCAGACCCTGAACAGTGATGTGGAAATACAGATTTTTCTCCTCTTTTCCTCAAATGATTAAGATGTGATTTTACTTGTTTGGAATTGAATTTAAATGACGATAATTTTCTAAAAATGATAATGAGTTACCTGTAACCCTTGTCATGCTGAACCGAGAGTATTCCTGTTTTGGCAGGAGGTAAAGACAGATCAGCCTGCACATAAGTGCAGTCTGATCTTGGTCTACACCTCTTGTTTGTTCCATTTAAGCCAAAGATGATCAATTTTCAAAAGATCTATTGATCCTCGCTAAGGCTTTCCAGTGCTATCAGTCCTATGGTTTTAAAGCTTTTTTTTATACCATTCTAAGGTATGTCCTGGTATTTACTTGTCCCTGGACTCTTGGCTTATCGGCAGGTAGAGAGCCACTTGTCTGGCAAGGAAATTTCACACTCCCACTGACTATGTAGCCAATATGTTTCTAGCTAGCTAATTGGGTGCAACATTTCCTGTAGGTTGTGATTGAACTTGACAAGAACTAAGAAAGACTTCACAAGGTAACATGCAATCCCCCAATTATATTCCTTGGACAAATGACAAGAGCAGTTTTGTTGTTCATCTATCAGTTGGTATTATAGTCTTGGCTGTTATTTAAACCCATTCCCACACAATGACACTTTTTGACGCCCCTCAAGAAAAACGCTTTGGTAAACATTGCGGACAATGAAGAAATTTCTTGTTACAAGCAATTTCTTCAATGTCAACATTGTTTTCTACCCTAAAGACCAAGATCTTCTCAATTCCACCAACTTAAAACTGCCTTCTGCAACACCTGTAAATTTTAACTAGTCTAAAATTTTGTCATGTGGTAGTGGGTTAACAAATAAAGTATCAAAATATATTTTTGAGCTCAGAAACCCACAGTATTGATATAGCCTTTGTGACTTTGTCGTTTTGACACATTCTATGTTGTAGTTGTCATCTGTGCAAAATCTTTTTATGTTGTATCTATTATCATCATAACTTTATAGTAACCCATTCCCACACAATTAGCTTTTAAATACCCCTCAATATGAAAGTTTTTGAAACATGATGGAGAATGAACAAATTGCTTTGTTACAAGCAATTTCTTCATTATCCACAATGTTTTCTACCCCAAAAGACAGAGATTTTAAAGATATTATCAAATTTAAATTGTCATCTGCAACTTCTTTGAATTTTGACAGCTCTGCGGTATTTTAATGCAAAAAGTGTTAAAACACAAAAGTCAAATATCACTGTCCATCACTAAACACTAGAGCCTCCTTCAATGAATAATAGGGGCAACTCCAGTCAGCTGGGTGTCGACATTAGTGTCAGGCATAAGGTTTTGTTGAAAGGTTTATGGGCAAGTCCCATATCAGGGGTTGAAAAATCCACTCGCCCGCTTGCATTGGCGAGTAGAAAATGCCGTAGGGCGAGTAGAATTGGGGACGAACTAGTCCGACGGGGCGAGTGCAAATTTAGGACTTGAATCACGCTGATTGAGGGAAAAAAATTAAGGATCGAAAAAGAAAGTATTTATTTCAAACAACTTCATATCGGAAACAATAATATTCACTGTAAAATTAGACTGTTCCCTGTTTATGTTGATCAATCTTCATAGACGCTTGATTTGTAGACTGGAAACCATGTCGAAATACACGATAATGTATAGACAGGATCTCCAGTTTAGCCTGCATAGTATTCCGTATCTTTAAACGCTTGATTCATCACTGTAATGTGTATTGCAAAGCGAAAATACGTCAATCTAGATAAAATTCGTCTGTTTTAAAACTCATGGCTGGAACATCGGACATCCAATCGTTTTTTGGCTAGTAATTTTCTTCATCTTTAAGGGCGAGTTGGGTTGCCTTAAGGGCGAGTAGAAATTCAGAGCTACTAGTCCTACAGGACTAGTAGGTTTGAAGAAATTTTTCAACCCCTGCATATCTCTTTTTCTATTAGTGCTATTCCTCTGTAAATTTACACAATCCTTTGTGACCACCATTTTATCCCCTAGGCAAAGATTTATTCCTGGGATATTCATTTTTGAGGAATTTTAACCCTTTTTAGCTCACCTGAGCACGTAGTGCTCAAGAGAGCTATTGTGATCCCCTTTTGTCCGTCCGTCTGTGGTCGATCATGTGTCGTGTGTCGTCCGTCAACAATCTCTTTACACAACATCTCCTCCCAAACCACTGGGCCAATTTGAACCAAATTTGGCAGAAATGTTCCTTAGGTGGTCCCCTTCAAAAATAGCTAAAAGAATTGAAACCCGTTAAAAATTCTGGTTGCCATGGCAACAAAAGTGAAATTTTAAAATAATCTTTAAAGATCTTCTCCTCCTGACCCAGAAGGCGCAGAGCCTTGAAATTTTGCATGAAGCATTAGTATATTGACATCTTTCAAAATAGCTAAAATTATGATCCTAGGGTCCCCAAGGGCGTAGCCCCAGGGGGGTGGGTTTATATAGAAATAAAGAAATTTTTTTTAAATAACATCTCCTCCCAAACCACTAGGCCGATTTGAACCAAATTTGGCAGAAATGTTCCTTAGATGGCCCCCCTTAAAAATAGCTAAAAGAATTGAAATCCTTTAAAAACTCTGGTTGCCATGGCAACAAAAGTGAAATTTTAAAATAATCTTTAAGAATCTTTTCCTAGAGCCTTAATATTTTCTTATTTTGCATGAAATATCAGTGTATTGATCTCTTACAAAATAGCTAAAATCATGATCCTCGGGTCTCCAGGGTGGAGCCGGGGGAGGGGGGTATAGGCATGAAGCATTAGTTCACAGTCTTCTTTCTTTTTTCTGAAATTATAACCCATGGATCCAGAGGGAGGAAAAAGTTTTTTCTTTCTTTCAAATCAGCACTAAAGCCTTGGAATTTGTAATTTAGACTTTTGGATCCCCAGGTTCATAGTCTTTATATGTAAGTGTGGCCCACTTGTTTCATAATCCTAACCTTAACATGAAATTAGACTGTTGAAAGAAAAAGAGACTTTATCTCAGGTGAGGGCCCTAGGGCCAAAGGCCCTCTTGTTTTCAAGTTAGAAATTCTCCATTAAAGTTTTACGTGTAAGTCTCAAATCTCTGTTTCGACTAATGCTACTGCATTGAAACTTTGTACATGCTATCATCTCCTAGGAAAAAATTACATTACTCGGGCAGTCATTTTAGTTGAATTTTAACCCTTTTTGACTTAGAAATTCCTGGTTTAACTTATAGTTGCAAGTCAACATTTCTCTTTTCCTACTGTTTCCATTGCTCTGAAACAATGCACATGCCTCTGTGACCATGATATCAACCCCATTGCTCTGATATTCATTCTGGTGGAATTTCGACTAATTTCAACTTAGACATTCTCGGTTAAAGTTTTACATGAAAGACTCTACAAATGTTTCATTAAACTCTCGGACAAATATCCCAGGTTTGGCATGACAACTATATAAGTGTTTGCTTTGAAACTTTACACATTAGGCGAAGATTTGGGCCATGAGCATAGCAAAATTATTAGGGCGTCAGACTCTCAATTATGAGGTCCAGGGTTTTATCCCTGGTTGCAGCAAATATCCTTTACGACATTTGTCTCCCACCAATAGATGGATAATGGTAAACCTAAGTGGGATGAGCAGCAGGAGGTTCGGAAGGGATGTAGTGGTAGTACTGGTGTGAGAAATCTATGAATCTATGGTTAGGTGCTCCAGCTGTGCAATATGACTGAAATACTGTTAAAGGTGCATTAAACTGTATTCAACAAACAATAATTAGGCAAAGATTCATTATGCTGGCATTCTTTTTAACAGAATTTGACCTCTTTGATATCTCTGACTTCTACACAAGGAAATATTTTTAAACTTTGCACATGTATTTAATGTCATATTTAATCTCTTGGCATTCATTCCATGGAATGTCACCCTATATTGACATAAATGAATAGCTGTTACTTTCATCCAGTACTTAAACTAGTACAGTGTTTTTGTCCACAGACAATTCTTGTTTTGGTGGCAGGTATTTTCTATATAGCTCAACCATTTCCTGTTTTTCAAAATTTAAGACATGTCTGATTTGAAAGAAGTTGCAGACAACAATAAAAAATGTGTGCAATTTGAAAAGTAATAAGCCTGAAGGGTAGACAACGTTGTGGGAAAAGAAGAAATTGCTCGTTACAGGCAATTTCTTCTTTTCCCACAATGTTTTCTCATGTATAATTCATAGGGACGTTAAACTAGTGATTGTACAGGAAAGGGTTAATGTACATTTCCAGACTGGCCCAAATTGAAAGAAGTTGCAGAATCTGCAACTGATGACAATTTAAAGTTTGTGAAATTTTCAATTTTTTTAACTCTCTGGGTTCTAGCTTAACCCATTCCCACACAGTGACACTTCTGGATGTCCCTCAAGAAAAACAATTGGGAAAACATTGTGGAAAATGAAGAAATTGCTTGTAACAAGCAATGTCTTCAATTTACACAATGTGTTATAAATTGTTTTTTACAAGAGGTGTCAAAAAGCAGTATTTTATGGGAATGGGTTACAAAATAATGAAAAGATAATTCAGGTAAGCTTAATACGAATTGAATTTTGACAATATCTAATCCTGAGGCATAGAGAAAATTGTACTAGGGGTATGTGGCAGCTGATTACTGATTACATTACAAGTTGTTCTTGAACTCTTAAATTGATGAAACATGCCAAATTAAACTCCTAAAGTGACATTTTGGATGGATTCCATTTTAACTATCTGCCTATCATGGATGGATGTGCCTCTATTCATTCAGGAGTTTCAATTGAGGACAGATTTACAATAAACTTTGCCTAGAAAAATAGTATTATAACTCTGTATGGTATTTTATTTCTGTATCTAAACTGCTGCACAATGCATGCAATATAATTCCATCGTTTCATTAAAATGTGGCGCTGCAAACAAAATAACACATATCAAGATAATGGCAATAATAAAATAATCAATTGAATCATGCAGTAGTTTTACCCATTACCAAATGACAAAATTTTATAATATTCCAAATTCAAAGAAGCTGTTGGGAATGGCTTATATAATGAATAAAGCTTATAATCAGAGTTTTTTTTTAAGTAAACAAATGGTAAAATTAGTTGTCAATCTAAGAATGAATGACCATTGCTGGCCCTGCCCACTTTCTCTTTTGGCCCCAACCATTGACTCTGACAGAAAGTTTGAATTTGATCTTAAACGATGTTATTCTGCAAATATGATACCATGTAACAAAAAAAATAATCAGGGGTGTGGAATTCCCATGCCCGACTTGTCCGACACGGGCTTTTCTACCTGTGGGCAAGTACATTTTTCGAGGCTACTTGTCTGCGGACAAGTAAATATCAGGGGAAATCTTGGTATGGTACTAAATAGATAGAAGAAATTTATGAGCGTAATGTTTGTAACTAAGGCTAGAAAATATTGTTTTTAATGAAGAAAATGCTGAGTTCTAGCATTTTCTTCTTTAAAAATAATGTTTTCTCAAAATGTATCTTTTCTTCATCTTTTCTTGGGCAATTCCATTTTGATCCTGGACCAGTAGAAAAACCACATTTTACTTGTCCATGGACAAGTAGAGAAAATCCGTATTTCCACATCCCTGATATAATGGTTGGTTAGCAACCTGAATGTTGTAAATATAGCTTGAATAAGATATAGTTACGACGCTTAAGTCACCTTACCAACAAAAAATGCTTCACAATAATGGCAGCCGGTGACTTCCAGTCTTAACCCTTGTCATGCTGTATAAATAACCATATTGAATTGCTGTAAAATCAAAGGGCTGAACGCACTGATAGAACTCAATATTTAAAAAATCAATATTTCTTTTAGAAATCAATTTCATAAACAACTCTGGCAGAAAAAGTATAAGCAGGAGGTGTAGACTAAGATCAGACTGCACTTATGTGCAGGTTGATCTTGGTCTTCACCTCATGCCAAAACCGGAATATTCCGGGTTCAGCATGACAAGGGTTAATGAATGATTGAACTTATTGTTTGATTGACAGCCACATTTGGTCAATTCCAAATATTTGTAGACAAATTTACCTACCATAAATTTCCACAACCATGCCAAAAGGCATAACCACAGTGGCCACAAGGAGGTCAGCTATGGCGAGTGACATCAGGAAGTAGTTGGTCATGTTTTGTAATCTGCGATCCCAACATACTGCCAAACACACAAGTAAATTCCCTACAGCAGTGCACACTATTACAACTATGAGCCCCAATAATCCCCATTTTGTACTAGGTGGTGAAATAAGTAGGTCAAGGTCACTGTGGTTATAAATAGATGATTTGTTAGCAACTGTCACTAGCACATTGTCTGTAGACATAATTATCCAGAGGGTAATATCCACAGAAGTTTCAGCATGATCCCTTTATTAAAATGAACTCCATGGAGAATTTCATAAAGACACAATCTGAAAGAATACAAAAGGTTTAACCTGTTAACAGACAGTAAATATTTTAGACTGTTTTCTCCAGAAGCCTCCAAACAAGTAAGACATGATTTTCTCCATGTCCAAAATTAAAGTGAACTTGTCCACAAGAGTTGAAGAGATGAATTTCCAAGAAAATATTGTTGTAAATGAAGAAAAAGCTGGAAACCATTTTCTTCATTAACCACAATAGCTATTTTCTACTCTTCAATATAAACAGTATAATTTCCCAATATTTAATGATATATTTCTTAATATTCCAAGATTTTTTTTAGGTTTTGACTTGTCCCAAGAAAATTTTCTTTGAAAAACATACTTGTCAGCGAGTAGAAAAATCCCCGGCAAATCAACTAGATTATGGGTAATATGAAACTTTGTCCAATCAAAATACTTGTATTGCTTTACTCCTAAATTGCTTGATTTTAGGTCACTAGAGGTCCATGTTTCAGGCTAATTGGATACAAAATCTAAGAAAGACAAAGTATTGGATAGTAAGAAGCTTAATTCCATTTTGAGGTGAAAATTAAGTCTCAGAGGTACAGAGGTGATTTCTTTCATTCAATTATTGTCCTCAATTAGGCTAGCAAACTTGTCTGGAATTAGTTGCTGTCCTTGTTGATAATTATCTTAAATATTTTCAATGGCTTAAATATTCAAGGTTGATAATTTCTTTTTAAGACATCAACATTTATTTTCTGATACTTAAACTACAAGAAGTTTCTCAATACAGATAATTGATAACTTATCGAGGGTTTATTGAGATTCCGTTCTAAGAGTCTATACTATAATTATTGCAATTAACCTTCAGACATGCAAAGCCAACAAGTGTGCCATATTTTACTTTATAATGGCTCCCTCCATAATACACTCCCCTATGTCAGCCCGATTAGCTCAGTTGGTAGAGCACTTGACTTCAAACATCAAGATCACGGGTTTGAGCCCTGGGCTGACCATATCAACTAACTCAACTAATTGTCTTTCGGATGAGACGTTAAACCGAGGCCCCATGTGACGATGCTATCCATCGAGCACATTAAAGAACCAGGCAGAGCTCTCAGTAGTTTCGTCCTGTATCCTTGCACTATCCTCCGTAACAACTAACCGTCTTCTGAGGGCGTCGCTCATATGGGCATGTGCTACGGTAGCGACGATAAATAAACGGAAATACACACATACACTCCCTTTTCCATTCTTGGAGCCCTCACACGAACTTACTGTGATAGACTAGAAGATATGGGTAGTGCACCACTATTTTACAGACTGTGAGATTATTAGTTGAAATGCGGTATGTACAATACTAAAAAAATTAAATATAAACTACCACACACACATACAACATTTGAATAAAAATGTGGTACCACTTTAACAACACAATAGGACTAACAAATATAAGTTGAATTGATAGAAGATACACCATTATATATTTTTATTCTGTATGTCATTACTGTAGCAATAAGAGTCTGTTGTTACCTTCACTACAGAGTCAAATCTTATTCACCCAATTCCTGCACAATGCAGCATGATAGATGCCTTTGAAATATAAAGGTTTGGTAAACATTGTGAGAAAAGAAAAAATGCTTTGTTAGCAATTTCTGGTTGTTCTCATAATGTCTACTGTGCTATACGACTTTTTGTTACAAAAACAGCCAACCTTCTAAAGTTGTTTTGTTTGGTAATGGGTACAAAGCCGAACAAATTGCTGATAATCAAACATATTTTTGAATTTTTCATTGGATCTATTTTAACAACATTTAACTCCTACTGATAATGTTCTGATATTGTGTTGATAAGGAATGGAAAGTTTCTGTCAAAAAACTTTTAGTGAAATAGCTTTTCATTGTAGGGGGATGCAAAAATATTTTTCAATCTAATTCATTGATTACCTATATATTTATTTATACCTAATCCCGCACAATCTCGTTTTTGGACCCCCCTAAGAAAAAGCTTTGTAAAACATTATTGAAAATGAAGAAATAGCTTGTTACAAACAATTTCTCCATTATCCACAATGTTTTGTACCAATTCTACCAAAACAGACATTTTTTTTTTTAATTTTATGAACTAAAACTGTTGTCTAAAACATCATTGAATTTGGACCAGTCTACAATTTTGTCATATGGCAATTGCAGGTAGAAGCAAAAATATGTATACTTTTTATCTTTTTGTAGAATGAGTTAGACTTAAATATTTCATTAGAATCCCAGCCTTGGGATAGGTGATATCTAGGAATCACATGAATGGAACTGCCATGATAGTATTGAAGTATTACTCACAACAACAGTGAAACCCCATTCAATCAAAGAAACAAATAAGTCTATCTCTAGAATGGCCACCTTGCAAACATTGTTTGGTATGTTCAAGGTCAATGCCATACTTGAAGGTGAAATGAACCTTTTCATACTGAATGAATTCCTTGCATTCAAATCAAAGGCCTGAAAATGATTTCCTAATTGCTTTTCTGGAGGGCTGACAAAAAGCGTCATTGCTCGGGAATGGGTTAAACCAAAGGACTGAAAGCACTAGTAATGTGTCAATATTTTTTATAAAGAATAATTCTATAATAACTTTGAATTGAAAAGGACATACAGGTGGTACAGACAAAGATCAGACAGAAGATGTTCAGATAATCAGTAAGATATTCCTTGAAAAAAATGCTTATTTGGATCTTACAGTTGTTACTTCATGGTCAAAGCAACCTTTTTAATTTGTATAACTGAGCTCAGCCCTTGTCATGCTGATCCCAGAAATTAATTTCATAAACAGCTCTGGCAAGAAAAGTACAGGCAGGAGGTGTAGACCAAGATCAGACTGCACTTATGTGCAGGCTGATCTTTGTCTAAACCTGTCAAAACCAGAATATTCCGGGTTCAGCATGACAAGCGTTAAAGGATCTCAATAATTCAATAGTGTCAAATATACAGAAGGGTTCTTGTATAAGTTGGTATCAGTTAGTACAAACTGAATGCAACAATTCATTACTGGCTGTCATTAAGAACATTTCTGGCACCAGATAGTGCAATAAGTATAAGAACAGGTGATAGATAGGTGTGTTATTAAAGTACAGAACAGATGATTGACCTATGAAATCAGTGATATATAAACACATCAGCTACTCAGATTTTTTCTGTACCAGAAAGACTTCCCAGAATGTATAGTGCCATTTTGAATCAAATGTCAGCCTTTTTTGCTGTTTGACAGCGAGATCTCAGGAGGCAACTATTGGAAGGATTTTATTCAAACTTCACTGATATAATTGGTATCAAGCAGAGATGTGCATATTCTTTTTGGTTACGGTCCATTGATTTTTTTTACAGAGTTATGGCTCTTTTGTGAAAAATTGTGTCCGCACAATTTCTTAGCGACCAAATCCTACTTTGGTTATGGTCCATTCATTTTTGACTGATTTATGGCCCTTTAAGTAAAATGCCCATTTTTTGTTACGGCCCTTTGGCAGATAGCATTTGTTTATGGACAAGCGCTGTTTTGGGGTATTAGTCTGCATTGCGACAATTTCTAGGTTTTTTATACGCCCGTCGAAGACGGGACGTATTATGGGATCACCCGTGGTGTCCGGGCGTCCGGTTGTCCGGGCGGTGTCCACTTCTTTGTCCGGAGCATAACTCTGTCACCGTAAGTCCGATTGACTTTAAACTTGGCAGTTATATTCTTCTCATCAATACGGAGTGCAGTGCTCAATAACCATAACTCTACCTGGCCTATTTTTTGAGTTATTGCCCTTTGTTGTTTTTCATACTTGAATCTTGTCTGGAGTATATCTCTAAAAGTATTATAGCTAGGATCATGATACTTCATGGGTGTATAGATCTCACCAAGGGGGAGTGCAGTGCACAAGAACCATAACTCTACCTAGCCTATTTTTTGAGTTATTGCCCTTTGTTGTTTTTTATACTTTAATCTTGTCCGAAGTATATCTTTAAAAGTATAAGAGCTAGAATCATGAAATGTCATGGATGGATAGAGCTCACCAAGTGGGAGTGCAGTGTACAAGAACCATAACTCTACATAGCCAATTTTAAGAGTTATTGCCCTATATTGTTTTTTCATACTTGAATCTTGTCCGGAGTATATCTCTAAAAGTATTATAGCTAGAATCATGAAATTACATGGATGGATAGAGCTCACCAAATGGGAGTGCAGTGTACAAGAACCATAACTCTACCTAGCCTATTTTTTGAGTTATTGCCCTTTGTTGTTTTTTATACTTTAATCTTGTCCGAAGTATATCTATAAAAGTATAATAGCTAGAATCATGAAATTACATGGATGGATAGAGCTCACCAAGTGGGAGTGCAGTGTACAAGAACCATAACTCTACCTAGCCAATTTTTTGAGTTATTGCCCTTTGTTGTTTTTTATATTTGAATCTTGTCCGGAGTATATCTCTAAAAGTATAATAGCTAGAATCATGAAATTACATGGATGGATACAGCTCACCAAGTTGGAGTGCAGTGTACAAGAACCATAACTCTACCTACCTATTTTTGGAGTTATTGCCCTTTGTTGTTTTTCATACTTGAATTTTGTCCGGAGTATATCTCTAAAAGTATTATAGCTAGGATCATGATACTTCATGTGTGTATAGATCTCACCAAGGGGGAGTGCAGTGCACAAGAACCATAACTCTACCTGGCTTATTTTTTGAGTTATTGACCTTTGTTGTTTTCCATACTTGAATCTTGTCCAAAGTATATCTTTAAAAGTATAAGAGCTAGAATCATGAAATTTCATGGATGGATAGAGCTCACCAAATTGGAGTGCAGTGTACAAGAACCATAACTCTACCTAGCCTATTTTTTGAGTTATTGCCCTTTGTTGTTTTTTATACTTTAAACTTGTCTGAAGTATATCTCTAAAAGTATAATAGCTAGAATCATGAAATTACATGGATGGATAGAGCTCACCAAGTGGGAGTGCAGTGTACAAGAACAATAACTCTACCTAGCCAATTTTTTGAGTTATTGCCCTTTGTTGTTTTTCATACTTGAATTTTGTCTGGAGTATATCTCTAAAAGTATTATAGCTAGGATCATGAAACTTCATGGATGGATAGAGCTTACCTAGGGGGAGTGCAGTGCTCAATAACCATAAATTCTACCTGGCCTTTTTTTGAGTTATTGCCCTTTGTTGTTTTTTTCATACTTGAATCTTGTCTGGAGTATATCTCTAAAAGTATTATAGCTAGGATCATAATTCTTCATAGGTGTATAGACCTCACAAAGGGGGAGTAAAGTGCACAAGAACCATAACTCTACCTGGCCTATTTTTTGAGTTATTGCCCTTTGTTGTTTTTCATACTTGAATCTTGTCCAAAGTATATCTCTTAAATTATAAGAGCCGCCGTCATAGCGCAGTTGGTAGCGCATCGGACTGTCAATCTAGAGATCCCAGGTTCGATTCCTGACGGCGGCACTCATCCTCTCCTACTATTTGTCTCTCACCAATGGGTCGTTAATCGTAGACCTATGTTGGATAGCAGCTGGAGGCTAGGAAAGGATGTAATGGCGGTACTGGTGTGAGAAATACCAGGAATCCATTGTTAGGTGCTCCATCCGCCGCAATATAACTGAAAGATTGTTGAAAGCGGCCTTAAACCCCATTCAAGCAAACAAACTAAAAGTATAAGAGCTAGAATCATGAAATTTCATGGATGGATAGAGCTCACCAAATGGGAGTGCAGTGTACAAGAACCATAACTCAACCTAGCCTATTTTTTGAGTTATTGCCCTTTGTTGTTTTTTATACTTTAATCTTGTCCGAAGTATATCTATAAAAGTATAATAGCTAGAATCCTGAAATTACATGGATGGATACAGCTCACTAAGTTGGAGTGCAGTGAACAAGAACCATAACTCTACCTCGCCAAATTTTTGAGTTATTGCCCTTTGTTGTTTTTTATACTTGAATCTTGTCGATTTATATCTCTTAAAGTATAATAGCTAGAATCATGAAATTTCATGGATGGATACAGCTCACCAAGTGGGAGTGCAGTGCACAAGAACAATAACTCTACCTAGCCTATTTTTTGAGTTATTGCCCTTTGTTGTTTTTCATACTTGAATCTTGTCCGGAGTATATCTCTAAAAGTATAATAGCTAGAATCATGGAATTTCATGGATGGATAGAGCTCACCAAGTGGGAGTGCAGTGTACAAGAACCATAACTCTACCTAGCCTTTTTTTGAGTTATTGCCCTTTGTTGTTTTTTCATACCTGAATCTTGTCTTGAGTATATCTCTAAAAGTATAATAGCTAGAATCATGAAATTTCATGGATGGATAGAGCTCACCAAGTTGGAGTGCAATGCACAAGAACCATAACTCTACCTGGCCTATTTTGAGTTTTTGCCCTTTGTTGTTTTTCATACTTGAATCTTGTCTGGAGTATATCTCTTAAAGTATAATAGCTAGAATCATGAAATTACATGGATGGATAGAGCTCACCAAGTGGGAGTGCACTGTACAAGAACCATAACTCTACCTAGCGTATAATTTGAGTTATTGTCCTTTGTTGTTTTCCATATTTTGTTTGAGAAAAAATATTCATTCAAAATAACCTCAGTTCTATTCAAACCTCCATTTAATATTAAGCAGTGTGACGGGCGTATCTTGTGACAATTTGGCACCTTGTTTTACCTGTCTATATATATTTATTTGTCTTGTAATGGGTTTAACCTAAACGCACAGAAATATTTTAAAATGCAGGCTTATCATGAAAAAAAAGCTTATTGCAACTAACTGTTGTGAAAGTACTTAAAAGTACTGTAAGCGAGCAAAGCCTTGTTTTGTTCAGTTATCTTCTTTGTCTTACCATGATAAAGAAACATGGTTAAAGTAAACATGGGAGCAGCCATCATAGCGCAGTTGGTATCATGTCAGGCTCCTAATCATCAATCATGGGTTGTCATGGGTTCCATCCCTGGCGGCGGCACATATTTTTTCGGACATTTGTCTCTCACCAATTGTTGAATAATCGTAAACCTAACTGGGGTAGCAGCTGGAGGCTAGGAAAGGATGTAGTGGTAGTACTGGTGTGAGAAATACCAGGAATCTATTGTTAGGTGCTCCAGCTTCCGCGATATAACTGAAATAATGTTAAAAACGGTGTTAAATCCCACTCATTCAATCAAAAAAAACATGGAGTTAGCCTATTCCAACACAATTCCTCTTTTTTACGACCCCAAGAAAAAAATTGTAGAAGACACTGTGGAAAATGAAGAAATTGCTTGTTACAAGCAATTTTCTCATTTCCACATTGTTTTCTATTTAAAGAGATCAATATTTTAGATTTTTCAACAATTGAAATTGTTGTTTGCAACGTCTTTTGAATATGATGTGCTTAAGTGAGCAAAAAATAACAAGGAGATGAACTTGCCTTCAGAGTTTGCAATATTTCTGAAATACATAGGCATTTAACGGATTTAGTGGTTAAGCCTCCAGTGGCAGTTTGCACTCATTGAACTTTGAGACGACCTCAAAATTTTGTCAGTTAACTTAAGCTATCAAATCTGCTATCTAAAAAGTAGTAAAAAAAAAAAAACAGAATTGTGTGTGAATTAGATAAATTGAATTGTGATTTCGCTCATTATAAGTCTCATATTGAAATACATTATTAGGGAAGGAGAATGCACCTTTACCCTGCAATAATTGATGATTAATATGTATATCATGTCCGAAAAATGAATTGAATATCCACATCTGTTGGAACACTTGTACTAAAGTTATTTTTAATCAAGTACTTGACCATTTGCCTCAATCCTTGCTCATTTTTTCTGAGCTTATCCTGAAAGTTCACGCAAAGCATTTAACCTGCTACTAGTTTACAAATTTTTAGATTTGTCCAAATTGTAATTGCAGATATTTCTCCATTCTCCATTATCTTTTTGAAAACCTGTATCTTAATCCATTCCCACATGACAAAAAATTAGACCAGTCCAAATTGAAAGGCGTTGCAGATGACAGTCGAAAGTTCATGAAATTTCAAAAATCTTTATCTTTTGGGATAGAAAACATTGTGGATAATGAAGAAATTGCTTGTAACAAGCAATTACTTCATTTGCCACAATGATTTCCAAAGCTTTTTTCTATAGGGGCGTCTAAAGGCATCTTTGTTTGGGAAAGGGTTAAGGGGCATAAAAAATCATGATTGTGTGGAAAAGAGTTTAGGTTAACACATCTTGGACTCAATGCAATACTGTCATAATTTTACATTTATATTATCCCTTCCCGTAGTGTTACTCTTATGCCTTCAACATTAGATGTCTTATGAAAACCTGAGATGTTTATCTTTTAACCCATTCCTACATACTGGCACTTTTTGACACCTCTTAGGATAAACAATTCATTGGGAAAACATTGTGGAAAATTGTTGCATTAATTTTCTCATCTTGTTGTCTACTTTAAAACATGACAAGGAACTTTAAAATTCCTTCAACTTAAAATTGTTGCCTGCAACTTTTTTCGAATTGAACCATTTTTGTGGTAACAATTTCATCCTTCCATGAGAATGAAGGATGAAATTGACATGCAATTACTTATTTATCTTCCAGATGTCTGTCCAATTTGAGAGAATATTCCATTTTCAGTTTTTTTTGCCAAAGATAATTCCTTCCTGGGCAATAAGATCTCTGAGTTCAATGGTCACACTTTCATAAAACTTATCCTGGCAGTGGCAATGATCTTAGATATAATATGTAAAATGTACTTCGAGACACCGTCATAGCGCTGTTGGTAGTGCGTCAGACTCCTAATCTTCAATCATGGGATGTCATGGGTTTGATCCCTGGGCGGCGGCACATATCCTTTCAGACATTTGTCTCTCACCAATGGACGGATAATTGTTAGCCTAAGTGGGATAGAAGCTGGAGGCTAGGAACGGATGTAGTGGTAGTACTGGTGTGAGAAATACCAGGAATCCATTGTTAGGTTCTCCAGCCGACACAATATGACTGAAATAATGTTAAAAGTGGCGTTAAACCCCAATCAATCAATCAGTAAAATGTACTTTACTGTATATGTATGGCACATATAAGTGATAACCCCTACAAGCAATTGACTTGCATTCCTAATCAATTAGTGTAGTCCCTGTTGAAAAATACTTCCTGGGAAGTGCACAAGTTTAACAGAGTGCACAGAAAGATTTGTTTTAGTCATTCCAATATTCTAGACTGGTCCAAATTTAAAGGAGCTGTAGACAACAATTTAAAGCTTATGAAATTTTGGATTTCTTTTACTTTTTGGATAGAAAACAATGTGGATAATGAAGGAATTGCTTGTAACAAGCAATTTCTTCATTTTTCACAATGTTTTCACAAAGCTTTTTTTCTTTGGGGCGTCTAAAAGCTTCACTGAGAGGGAATGGATTTACTCATTCGAAGTAACTTTTAGACTGGTCCACATTGTAGAAAGGTGCAGGCAACATATTTTAGTTAATGAAATTTTAGAATTCTTTGTGCTTTAGGATAGAAATCAAGAAATTGCTTGTTACTCGTAATTATCCACGATGTTTTCAAAACCTTTTTTTTGAGGGGCATAAAAAGGAGGAATTGTGTGGAAATGGGTTAATCCCATTACAAGACAACAAAGTTTTAAACTAGTTGAAATTGAAAGAAGCTGAAGACATTATTTCAAATTGAGATCAAATGTGAAAATAAGTACTTATTAAGGTATAAAACATTGTAACAATAACAGAAATTGCTTGTTTCTAGCATTTCTCCTTTTCCCACCAAATGTTCCATGATTTTATTTCTTGAGGGCTTCTAAAAGTGGCATTGTGAGGTAATGAGTTTAGATTTTGTGATAAACTACTATGATAATCATATTAACCCTTGTCATGCTAAATTATAAATCTCTACAGAATTGCTTTGAAATCTCAGGACTGACAGACCGACTGGAAGATCTTATTGAGGGTCATTATTTCTTTGGAAAATTGAATATATTTAACCCATTCCCACCCACTGATGCTTTTGGACGCACATAAAAAAAACAACAACTGAGAAAATATTGTGTAAAATGAAGAAATTGCTTGTCACAAGCAATTTCTTCATTTTACACAATGTTTTCTACCCAGAAAGTTAAATAAATCTGAATTTTCATAAACTTTAAAATGTTGTCTGCTACTCCTTTGAATTTGGATCTGTCAAAATATTTCTTGTGTTATAAAGGGTTAAACGACTCTGACTTTAACCCATTACCAGACGGGAACATACAAGACCAGTCCAAAATGAAAGGATTTGCAGACAATTCAAAAATTATGCAATTTGGATTTTTCTTTCTTTTGAGGTAGAAAACATTGTGGATAATGAAGAAATTGCTTGTAACAAGCAATTTCTTTATTTTACACAATGTTTTCAAAAGTTTTTTTTTTCTTGAGGGCGCTTAGCCCATTCCCACATGATACAATTTTAGACAAGTCCAAATTCAAAGAAATTGCAGACAACAATTTAAATTTGATGAAATCTTTAAAATCTTTGTCTTATGATTGTGGTAGAAAACATTGTGACAAGCAATTCCTTCATTCTCCACAATGTTTTTCAAAACTTTTATATTGAGAGGCATTTAAAAGGGTCACTGTGTGGGAATGGGTTAAAAGCGTCATTGAGTGGGAATGGGGGAAAGGGGACAAGCAGGAGGTGTAGACCAAAATCAGACTGCACTTATGTGTAGACTGATTGAACTCTGTTTGGTATACCATTATGTAGTAAATCATGTATAAAAAACTCTTGGTTTGAGGAGACAGACAGGAGATGTAGACTAAGATCAGATTGCACTTATGTGCAGGCTGATCTTAGTCTATATCTACTGCCATAATTGGAATATTCCACATGTCAAGGGTTGATAAAGAGGTGATTCTGTTTCTTCCCAACCATTGTTTACCTTGAATAATTAATCTGAAGACATTAATTAGGATTCTATATAGCTGGCACAGAAAAAGCAAACTGCTCTCAGTACTAAAAGTAAATAGTTCGGGTCATACTGTATTTATGATCTGAGATTTTGTGGCAGTTTTTTTCGAAATTAAGAAAGAATTCAGCTTGTTTATTGCAAAAATTTAGGGATGGGAATTTTTGAATGATTTCCTGGTTGATATATCTAAATAGAAAGCAAGGCAGCTCAATTATGTCATGAAGGTACTAAAGGTTTCAAATTAAAGTTCTTTATAGGAATTTCAAGGGAGGCAACTCATGTACAAAACTTACTCAGTTCAGCACAATACTAAGTAATCTTCCTTGAAATAGTACAAGGGCAATATTTTAAACAGAACAATTTTTTCGTAGGTAAGGCATAAATGAAATTTACTGTGATATCACTGAAAGATTGTTCAAACTGGTGGTAACCCATTCCAACACTTTTTGACCCCTCTAGAAAATAATTATTGGGAAAAAATTGTGAAAAATGAAGAAATTGCTTGAACCAAATAAACTCTTCCTTTTACATAGTGTTTTCAACCCAGAACGTTGAAAAATTTGAAATTACATAAACTTTAAATTGTTTTATGCAACTCGTTTCAATTTGGACCGGTCTAAAGTTTTTCCATCTGATAGTGGGTTAATATACTCTTAGTCATACAGATCACTTAAAGTAGGGTTAGAACCCAGTAGAAAGTTTCAAATGAGAAAATGTTGCACCATCTATACCAAGCATAAATGGTAATCAATACCCCACCAACAAAAGCCATGTTTTTTCGTAGGATCAAAAAATTATTCTTTGTATAAACATATCAAATTGGTCAATATTTCTGTGAAATTTTCTTGAAATCCATCTCTTAGTTTCTGGGGAGAAGATTTTATAAGAAAAAATTTACAGATGATTGACACAAGATGGACACATTATATCAATATATGGTGTCGTGTTGTTAATATAAATCTTATACTTGGATAAAAGTAGAAATTCAGAAACTCATTATTAATTATTGTCCTATTCAGAGTAATTAAAGGCCTTTTAATCTTTGGATTGGCATTCACTCATGAAATAGAATCTAGATCCTGTAAATTAATGATTTAATTTCGATTACAAAATAACATCATTAATTCTATGACATCTCATGGGGAAAATAGATCTATTATGGAATCCATTTAACTGATTATCACTCAAGAAAATTTTATCTGGTCCAAATTGAAAGAAGTTACAGATAACAATAATTTTATGGGCAGAAAACATGGTGCATGATGAAGAATCTAAGTGGGATAGCAGCTGGAGGCTAGAAAAGGATGTAGTGGTAGTAGTGGTGTGAGAAATACCAGGAATCTATTGTTAGGTGCTCCAGCCGTGCGATATGACTTAAATACTGTTAAAAGTGGTGTTAAACCCCATTCAATCAATCAATCAGTTGTTACCCTAAGTAGGATGAGCAGCTGGAGGCTCGAAAAATATTTAGTGGCATTACTGGTCTGAGAAATATCAGGAGTCCATGGTTAGGTTCTCCAGCAACCATGACTTGACAGAAATATTGTTAAAAGGCTCTGGCTGTAATTTGCCATGCCCAAATACACTATCCGCTTCTTGTAGAACTTAAACTGGCAACCATAGAACTACAAGTCAAGAATGCTAACCACTGCATATTAAAGATGGTATTTAGAATATATACTAGTAGAAAGGCCATCCTGAATTCATTAAAACGGTCAAAATCAAAATCATTATTTAGGGGAGTATTATACAGCAAAATTATTTGGGAGTGGGTCAAGTCAATCACCCATAACCTAAGAAAAAAACAAACAAACAAAACAAACCCAGACTGATCCAAATTGAAAAAAACAATTCAAAGAATGTCTCATTATTTAAACATAAATGCTATATAGCATAGGCAACTCTATGAAAAAAGGAAATATTGCTTGTTACAAGCAGTTTCTCTTTATATCAATGTTTTACAACTTATTTATTTAAAATATGCATTTACATGGTAATTGGTGAAGAGTTTTAGCTAGCAAAGCGTCAGCTTTGATTGCTTAAGTTAACATACAAACTTTGGAGGTCGTCTAAAAGTTTAACGAGTGCAAACTGCCACTGGAGGTTTAACACCTAAATACATTGAATGACTATGCCATAAAAAATAGTTCTTATGTATTTCAGGAATATTGCAAACTTTTTTCAAATTGTAAAGAAATCTGTCAAAAGCATGCTATTTAACCCATTCCCACTCAATTCTGCTTTTTAAGCATCTCAAGAAAAAGCTTTGGAAAACATTATGGCCAATGAAGAAATTGCTTGTAACAAGCAATTTCTTCAATGTCCACAATGTTTTCTACCCAACAAGGGAAAGATTTTCTAAATTCAACCATGCTTTTCTAGCTTACAGTACTTTCATTTTACGTATTGAGTCTCCATCTGTTAATAATTAGCCCATTCCCACACAATCACGCTTTTTGACACCTCTTAAGGAAAAGTCTTTGGAAACATTGTGGAACAAGCAATTACTTCTTTATCCACAATGTTTTCTGACCAAAAAGACAAAGATTTTTGAAAATTTTATTGACTTGAAATTGCCGTCTGCAATTTCTTTCAATTTGGACTAGTCTAAAATATTGTTGTGTGGTAATGGGTTAAAGTACCAGTTTAACCCTTTCCTGTTTCATGACATTTTAGACTGGTCCAATTTGAAAGAGGTTGCAGACGACAATGAAAAATGAATGCAATTTGAAATCTGATCATCCTATGTGGTAGAAAATATTCTCGGGAAAAGAAGAAATTGCTTGTTACAAGCAATTTCTCCTTTTTCACAATGTTTCCTCAAGTATAAATTCACAGTGACGTAAAGCCCCGGGTTTGTCCAGGAAAGGATTAAACGATTATGAATATTTTGACCACTTAATTTCTGGTAGTCAAGATTATTTTTTTTTAGACTTTCTCTATTCATGTTGCTTGATCATATTCCAAGGGTTTTCAAAACTAAAAGTTTAAGGAAAGGCTGACTATATGAGATTTGAAAATATTATAAGGAAAAAGATACTTTAAATTTATTTTCCTACAACTTAGCTGGTAGTTGTACCCTTTTCAATTTTAAATACACATGTCTTTTTATTTTTTTTTAAAACATATATCGTCTTTATTTTCCCACTGCCTTTACAAACAATATTTCATTTCTACGTTTCAGTTAAAAACTTTTGACCCATTACCACACAATGACACTTTCAATTCGATACCATGAAGAAATACAGTCATGAACAACTTTGAGGGAAAAGAGGAAATTGCATGTGACAAGCAATTTCTCCTTTCCTCACAAAGATTTTTTCTCTATTTGGCATATATTTACCAAATTTAGAGCAATTTAAAATGTGGTCTGTATTACCTTTTTCAAATTGAACCAGTCTAAAATTTTGGCTGGTAATGGGTTAAGACAAGAAATGTTATTTTTCAATAACATTTTTCTCCTTTTTCACCTTTAAAAAATACACAGTTTTTAGTGTGAAGAGACTCGAAAGTCCCTTTCTAGTATTACCTTAAGTAAAACTGATGTTAATCCAGTGTTGGTTATGATAAGATAATAAATTTAACTCCCAATAACTAAATCATTAATTAACTCCCAACTAATTCCTATTGATAGATCAGTGATTACTGGTTGTTAAATACACCCAACGGCTCCTGAATCAGTGTGTGTAGGCCTTACCACAAAAACCGTATCAATGCATTGCACGAATATTGATGAAACATTCCTTTATTCCATCTCTTAACTAACAGCCAACTGTTGAATACTGGTGTCTCTCTTATGAATGAAAATAGGCAGTGCTGTGAATTAAAGACAATGAGTTCAATCTTTAATCCATAGGATGGTCCAATTTGAAAAGAATTGCAAATGACAATTCAAGTTGATGTAATTTTGATAATCTTGGTCTTTCTTATGAGTACACATTTTGGGAAATAAAGCGGTTTCTTCATTTACCTCAATGTTTTCTCAACTTTTGTTCTTGAAGAGTTTCAAAAAGCAGGATTGTGTGGGAATGGGTTAATACATATTTAACTTATACCAACAGAATTTCAAATCTCCCTATAACTTAACCCATTCCCACACAACAAAATTCTAGACTGGTCCAAATTGAAAGGGATTGCAGCGAAGATTTGAAGTTTATGAAATATCAGATTTTTTCAACTTTCTGGGTATAAAGCATTGTGTAAAATAAAGAAATTACTTGTGACAAGCAATTTCTTCATTTTTACACAATGTTTTCCAAATTGTTTTTCCTGAGGGGAGTCCAAAGGTGTCACTGTGTAGGAATGGGTTAAGCCAGTTTCAAGTCATTTATCATATTAACCCTTGTCATGCTGGGAAAAATCCTCTACAGATTTGCATTAACCCATCACCAGGTGACAAAATTTTAGACTGGTCCAAATTCAAAGAAAATGCAGACGACAAAACAAAGTTATGAAATTTTAGATTTTTTCAACTTTCTGTGTAGAAAACATTATGCAAAATGGAAAAATTGCTTGTTAAAGCAATTTCTTCTTTTTACACAATGTTTTGACAATTGTTTTTCAAGAAGGGCGTCCAAAAGTGTCTCTGTGGGGGAATGGGTTAAAATTCAAGGGGCTGACAGTACTGGATGCACTTATTGTGGGTAAGAAACTATTTTGGATAAAAATCTTATAAACAACTCTGACTCAAAAGAGACAATCAAGTGGTGTTGACTAAGATCAGACTGTAAATATGTGCAGCCTGCTTTGCCTATACCCCCTGCAAAAACAAGAATATTCCAGGTTCAGCATGATAAGGGTTAAAATTTATTTTATATGTCCAGTGTAGTACTTCATTGCAATCCACTCATCACCAATCAAAACTAAGTGTTATAAGAACTTTACCTTTATCATGCTGAACCTGGAAAATTAACCTTTGTCATGCTGAACCTGTAATATTCCGTTTTGGCAGGAGCTGTAGACCAAGATCAGCCTGCACATAAGTGCAGTCTTATCTTAGTCTACACCTCCTGCTTGTACTTTCTCTGCCAGAGTTGTTTTTGAAGTTGATTTCTGAAAGAAATATTGATTTTTGAACAACAAGTTCCATCAGTGTTTTCAGCCCTTTGATTTTACAGCAATTCAGTAAGGTAATGTATCCAGCATGACAAGGGTAAATGACCCTGTGAAGGGCAGAAAAAAAATAATATTAAATGATATTTCTTCTCACTTGACAATTCTTACAATATTCTTTCTTTTTATCCAAAATAGATTTAATCCTTGTCAAGTTGATCCCCAAATATTCCTGCTTTGGCAGGATGCCTAGATAAAGATTAGCCGACACCTATGTGCAGTCTGAACCTAGTCTACACCACCTGCTTGTCTTTTTTAAACCAGATTTTTCCATAAGATTAATTTTCTAATATAAATATTGACCCAGAAAACTAGAACTGCAGTGCCATCAGCGCTTTGATATTAATGCATTTCTGGTCAAGGATTGTATTCAGCATGACAAGAGTTAATGTTCACATGTTTAGCTCGGCTGTTTTTGGAGAAAAACCAAGGTATCACTATGGCTAGGTTTGTGTCCACATCTGCATCATTTTCCAAAACATTTAAGTTAGGTGTCTGTGCAATGTTTATCATGCATTGTCCTGCATATAATACCTTAGGTCCCAAGTGGCATAGTCTCAGAGGGTAGAGGGTTTGGGCTAAATAGAAATCAAAAGGGGATTCTTTAAATGTCATCTCCTCCAATATTTAAGGCCAATTCAAGGAAATCTTTTTGGAGAAATGTTCCCTATGTGGTTCTCTTCAAAATAACTAAAAGAATTGATATCTGTTAAAACTTTGGTTGCCATGGAAAGAAATTGAAATTAAGCCATTCCAGCACAATGATACCTTTTAAAGCCCCTCAATAAAAAAATGGAAAAAAGTGTGAAATGAACAGAATGCTTGAACCAAGCAATTTCTTCAATTTCATCAGTGTTTTCTACCAAGAAAATTCAGGGAAAAAATATAAACTGAAATTCCTTGACTGTAACTCCTTTCAGTTTGGTCCAGTCTAAAATGTTTAAATCTGGTACTTGGTTAAAGAATCTTTTTTTAGTGGTTTTTGAGGTCAAAACCGGTATTTCAAATGGATCAAACAAGTTTTCACATATTTCCGCTCATTTCCACGCATGCTCATAAACTTGAAGTGAAAATCTATCTGATCGCCTCCATCTTGTTTCATCGCCGATGAAGAAAATAACTGAATGCCAACAGCCAATTTTTAGTCGTGAATAAAAAGGAAAATGGTTTAAAACTTCGACTTAATATATCCATGATAAAATGTCTAATGAATTGTCTAAATGACAGAAATAATTTCCTCCTGTTTCAACAAATAGTAGGTCAGTAGTTAGTAGAGTAAGCAAATACATGTAAACAAACTCCTAATCATCTGTTAGTTTTGACCTGACAGGGCTGAGCAAATTTAAACCCCATATTCACAGTCAATGTTAGGGGTTACAACTCTGTCATATTCATGATTCAAGCACATACTTAACCCCACCAAATAAAATACCTTTCACCTCTCAAATTCAACTATATCTTTGAAACTGGCATGTAGTATTTCAATTGTAATTATAATATGCCCAAAGCAAAAAGAATTTAATGTAAGCTTTGATTTCTTTTCCTTTTATCATTTAACCCATTACCACACAACCACAAATTTTCAGGTTCTGATGATATAATATTGAAGAAAACGTGATATAGCATAATAACGATTTCGGGTTTAACAGTAAAAGGGTCATAATTGATTGAATTGGGTTTAAATCTACTTTTAACAATATTTCAGTAATATCGCGGCGGCTGGAGCACCTTGCCATGGAGTCCTGGTATTTCTCACACTAGTATTACCACTACATCATTATCAGGCCTCCAGCTACTCATCCCACTTAGGTGTACAATTATCCACCCATTTGTGGGAGACAAATGTCGGAAATGATATTTGCTGTGACCAGGTATCAAACCCGGGACCCCATGACTAGGAGTATTAATCTGCTTTGTGACAATTTCTAGTTTTGATTGAAAAAAGAATAGATAGAATGATATCATTCTCTTCTTTTAGATGTTTTACCAAATAATGAACGATTTTGGGCCCGTTCAGCTCGCATAAATCTTGCAGGCTCATTGGGTTTGATACTTTATTATTCGGACTAGTCTAAATTTTACAAGGTGGTCATCTTATAATGACAAGACAGTTCAGGACTTAACTTTTCTGCCTGTGTTCCAGTGATATCGTATATCTCGAATCTTTGACCACTTTTTTAACATCTTACAAATGTATAGCCTCTAATAAAGGCCCACTCCCTTCCTTAGGAAAGTTTGTGATTCTAATAAACCCCGGACATCTATTAGAATTTTTAGGGTATATATAAAGAGAATAAAACAGAAAACCGTGTGATATGAATTGGGCATCAATTAGGATAGAAAATTAAAAAAATCTTGTAATTACTGAAGCTGATGATGTAATCTGTCACATAGTGGTCTGCATTATCTTGTGTAATTAATGCTGACAAAGTGCTTTGAAGCCAGTCTCATAGAAACAGGGATTTTATAGGGCTTAAAGTACAACAGAAACATTTGGCTCCACAAATATGCTATTAGAACAAACAGCATATATCCAACAGCTTTATTAATATATTAATCTTTGTCATCTGTTATTTGCTTAAGATCCACACACACCCAAGCCCCAAGTGAAAAAATTATTGTCTGAAGGCCACAGGTCATAGCAAGTATTTTTTTCAAAGAATAGGTTACTCTCAAACTGAACTGATTTCCTCTCAAAATGATAACGATCTAGATCAGGTCATCAACCATGAAATGATTGTGTACATACTTTTGTTCGTCAAAGCCTTTTTATTGTGGCTCAACGTAAATTTTCAAGTGTTGAACTATGGACATTTTTATCAAAATTGAAGTTGCAATATTGATTTTCAAAGTGTCACATTGACTTACGTACCAAAGCGACAGTGTCTCATTGTGAAAAAACAATCACTTTTCAGCTTGACATGGGTTAATAGCACAAATTACTGGTACAGACAAAATATCTCTTGCAGACTACTTTAATTGAAATCTTTATGCCAAATGGAAAAATAATTATGTCCTTGCTGTTTTACATTTCTCTTATGTAAGTTTTCTGTTTTGTTCTGTTTTGCACTTTGAAAAACTTTAATTTTATACAAATTCTCTTGTTGGTGTGGTTTGCAGGCAGATAACTGTCTTCACCCATTTTCCACACAAAGACGTTTTTGATGTCCCCAAGAAAAACATTTGGGATAACATTGTGTAAAATGAAGAAATTGCTTGCGACAAGCAATTTCTTCAATTTTCACAATGTTTCTACCCTGAAAGTAAAAAAAATCTAAAAATTCAGCGACTTTGTTATCATCTGCAAATCCTTTCAATTTGGATAAGTCTAGAATTGTGTTGTGTGGAAATGTATGAAAACTTTTAAAGCAAGACTCTCATCTCAAACTGGTAAATAGGGCTTTTCATTATTCTTATCTCGGCTCTTATCCAAGAGAGCTGTAAGTAGATATTGCCACAACCATGCTGACTGTATGCGGCCTCATTTTTTGTGTGATCAATGTCCTGCTAAAGCTTCATCATTTCGTATGATAACATGATAGCTTGTTATTTCATTTCAGGTTTTTGAAAAAATGATTAAAAAAATTGTACCATTTAGCACCGTTTTAGCTAAATTCAAATTAGCCTTTGGATTTACCGTTTGCATATATCGCCTCCCCATCAAAGATTATTCTAGCAAACATAATGTGACAAATACAATTATTTCATAAATAAGCCTCATATTAATTAATGCATCCATTTGAAACCCGGAACATTATGTCAAAGAGAAGTTCATATTACTAGGTAACTTCATATATACGTGTGTCAGAATTATGTCCTTTTGCAATATTTAACCCTTGTCATGCTGAATAAGATCTTTTTCAGAATTGCTTTAAATTTAAAGGGCTGAAATCACTATTAGGCTGTTCTTCAATTAGTAATAAATACTTCTTCTGAAAATTAAGTCTATAAACAACCCTCATTTGAAAAGGACAGACAGGGGGTGTAGACTAAGATCAGACTGCACTTATGTGCAGGCTGATCTTTGTCTATACCTCCTGCTAAAACCGGAATATTCCAGGTTCAGCATGACAAGGGTTAAGTTTTTGTTCATCATGAGACAGCTACTGTGAACCAAGTGTCGGGCATCTACTAGCTGCATGAAGGATGTGCTCTTGGTATACTACAGTACAGAATATTGTTAATTCTCACAATCATTTCAATCACATTCTGGGCATTTGGGGTTTTGCCGTCGTCATAGTGCAGTTGGTAGCACGTCAGACACCCAATCTTCAATTGTGGGATGTCATGGGTTTGATCCCCGGTGACAGTACATATCCTTTCTGACATTTGTCTCTCACCAATAGGTGAATAATCGTAAACATAAGTGGGAAAGCAACTGGAGGCTAGGAAAGGATGTAGTGGTAGTATTGGTGTGAGAAATACCAGGAATCCATTGTTAGGTGCTCCAGTTGCCGTGATATGACTGAAACAATGTTAAAAGTGGCGTTAAACCCAATTCAATCAGGATTCAATCAAATTCAATCAGTGCTCAGCGTTTAATATAGTGGCAATCAAAGTTTTTCAATCTGCAATCAATCAATCAATCAATATCGTTCATTGATTCCAATAATTTGTCTATACCTCCTGCAAAATAGGAATACTCTGGATTCATCATGACAAGGATTAATCCTTGTCGCGCTGAACCTGAAATAATCTTTGTTTTAGCAGGAAATATAGACAGATCTCTGACTGCACATATGTGCAGTCTGATCTTAGTCTACACCTCCTGTTTGTACTTTTAAAGTCAAACTGATTTTTCAAAAAAATGTTGATCTATATTTTGGTATTCCAGAGCTATCAGTCCTTTGATTTTAGTGACATTTCCTAGAAAAGAAATTTATTTGGCATGACAAGGGTTTACCATTTTAGTTGTTCTGCTCCTGTTGTATGATACTGTTCACCTTATTGAACCCATTCCAAGGCAATCCCACTTTTGACACCCACCTAAGGAAAGAAGGTTTTAGAAAATATTAAAATCAAGAAACAAGTAATTTCTTCATGTTTCACAATACTTTCTACCCCAAAAGACGAGATTTTTTAAATTTCATTACCTAAGAATTGTTTTCTAGCTTTTTTTCAATGTCATCTGTTAACCCTTGTCATGCTGTATAAATTACTTTACTAAACTGCTGTAAAATCAAAGGGCTGAACGCACTGATAGAACTTGTTCAGATATCAATGTTTCTTTCAGAAATCAATTTCATAAACAACTCTGGTGGGAAAATTACTAGCAGGAGGTGTAGACCAAGATCAGACTGCACTTATGTGCAGGCTGATCTTGGTCAACATCTCATGCCCATACCGGAATATTCCGGGTTCAGCATGACAAGGGTTAATAGTTAATTATAGGCATGTCTTGTTTACTCTATTTTAGGTAAGACAGAGATTTCTAACATTAATCATCATTGAATAGGTATGGTGAATTATTATGTCTACTTTTGAATAATGAAGTCAAAGTATTGAACTATTGCTGGCCACGCTCACGTACTCCATTTGCAACGCCCATCGACTCTGACAGGAAGTCAAGCTTTGAGTTAAACGGCATTACATGTATTTTGCAAAACTAATGGCAAGTAGCATGTAAACAAAAGGTACCATAGTTGGTTGAGGACCTAAACATCGTAACTACAGCTTTTGTGATCGTCATGTATTGACTTTTTACATTTTTGACTTCTTATATAATTAGAACCCTTGGACAGATTTCAAGAAAACTTGGTAGGAGCATCCCAATAGAGAGGCTCTTAAAATGTTTAGAGTTATCTCCTGTGGGGCCCCATTTTGAGCAAAAAAGGTGCAAAATAGGGTACATCTTTGAAAATCTTCGACATGAACTAGATATTGGATTGGATTCCCATTTAGAGTCTTTAGCCCAAGGACCCTAAAGTTTGTACAAGAAAAAAATATCTGTCACAAAATGGCAGTGCAGGGAAGGGGGGGGGAGGGATGGCAGTGCAGGGAAAGGGGGGAAGTAGGGGCAAGGAGTAAAAGGTAGGGTAGCTTACATAGTGATATCTTTGAAAATCTTCTCCTACCAAACCAAATCCCCAACAGCTCTTATATTTGGTACGTGGCATCATCTGGTGTACCTCTATCAAGGTTGTACAAGTTGTTCCATGTTTTAAATTGGGCTTCTCTAGTGAAAACTTTAAAAATCTTCTCCCAAACATGAGGGCCTACAGCTTTATATTTTGAATGTAGCATTATTTGGTGGACCTCTATCAAAATTGTATAAACTATGTCCCCAGGGTCATAATTAGCCCATTCCCAGATGTCACAAGTTATACATAGAGCTTATTTAGTGAAAACTAGAAAGGCCTAGAGCTTGTATATTTGGTATATAGCATTATCTCGTGGACTTTTCTGTTTTTGTGCTCTTTGGACTCAGGTGACCAATAAGGCCATATGGTCCTCTTTTTTCAAATAGCTCAAAGGTCAAGGTCACATCTTAGTCAAATATTTTGTGGGCTTGTTTGTCCTTTCTAGATGTTAAGTTGGCAGTATGGTGATTTACATAGCACTTTGACCAGTTTTTAGCTCTACTGCCCAAAGGTCGGAAGAGCTATAGCAATGGCTTTTTTCCATCTGTCGTCCGTCCGTCTGTTAATTTTTCTTTGTTAACACTCTAGAGTCCACAGTTCCTTTTGAAATTGGGTCAGATTGGTCAAGAAACAAGGGAAAAGGGGCCTTATTAAAATTTAATGAAAAAATCCTCATAAACACTCTAGAGTCCACAGTTTTCATCTGAGTCTCTTCAAACTTTCTCAAATTGGGTCAGATCCTTCAAGAAACAGAGGAAAAAGGGTGTTATGAAAATTTGATTAAAAATCTATTAAAAATCCTCATTAGGATCCATAGTCCACAGTTTTCATCAGATTCTCTTCAAACCTTCTCAGAATGATTGTACCATCATAAGGATAGTTCCTTTTGAAATTCGGTCAGATTGGTCAAGAAACAAGGGAAAAGGGGCCTAACTAAGATTTAATCACAAAATCCTCAAACACACTCTTAAGTCTACAGTATTAAACAGACTCTCTTCAAACTTTAACAGAATGATTGTACCATGATAAGGATTGTTCTTTTTGAAAATCCCTTCATTTAATTGGATTCACTTTAAACTTTCACAGAATGATTGAACCAACAGTAAAGTATCACAGGAAAAGGGCCTATGAGAACTTGATTTAAATATCTTTGTTAACACAATAAAGTCAAAAGTTTTTATCGACTTCTCTTCAAAGATGCATGGAATAATTAGAAACACGAGAAAAGGAGCTTTATAGATTACCATTTAAAACATTCTTAAGTATGTGATAAAGTTTACAATTATTATCAGATTGTCTCTAAAATTTCACAAGACAGTTGTATGGTTGTAAGGAAAATTCCTTTTGAAAATTAAGTTGATCCATCAGAAAACACAGGAAAAGAGGCCTTATTGATTTTCATTCAAAACAATCATGTTTATATGATGAAGTCTACAATTATTATTGGATTTTAATGAAAAATTCACAGGATGATTATAGGGTCTCATTGGAACTCAATGAGAAGAAATGCAGTGCACAAGAAGCCTAAATGTAACTGGCTTCAGTTTACTATCAAGCTTTTACGGCAGGGGATTGCCATGTCAGACATGGCTCTTGTTTTCTTTACTTTATGCATTCTTCTTTAAGCAATTAGCTTCCTTAACCAGTAGAGGGTATCAGGCCCTCATGGGCCTCTTGTTTATTTTAAACTTTAGTTATTAGGTCAATTACTAAGACCGCCCCCCCCCAAAAAAAAGGGGGGGAATAAAAAGTACACAAAAGGCAGGAAGGTCTGCATTTATTTTTCATAAGAAATACAGTGATCATGTTTGGCATGGAAGTACTTTTCATCAAGCAAATTTTTGCGATGACAAGGTCAAGGTGGTGTAACAGGGTTTGAGTCTCCTATTAAGCAACACTAATTGTAGGTATCAATCTAACCAATTTTTACATAAGCCAGACTTTTTAAGCCCCTCCAGTAAAAATATAGAGAATACATTGTGGAAAACGAAGAAAATAAGAATTTACACCATATTTGTCTACCTAGAAAGATATAGAATTTCAAAACTTTACTTTTAGGGATTGACTACCACAAGTAGTGGTTTAACCATGTCTGTCCATCCTTAGACTTTTACATTCCGTGCTCAATGACCAATTGACCTCCAAATTTGAAACTTCATTCAATTATTGTGTTTTGGTCAAAGGTCACAATTGAATAATTGTAAAACGGTTTCTATACTCTAACTCTATGCTGAAACTCTATACATGTACATGTTATCCATGACCTATGGATGTGCCCTATTATTTCTCGGTAATGTAGGTCAAAGGTCAACAGTGCTACTTGAGTGACAAAGCACTGATGGAGTGTGAGTCCGCTTTATGACAATTCTAGTTTGAAATTGTCATCTGTTTTTCTTTCATATTGAACCATCCAAAAGATTTTGTTGTCAAGTAATAGGTTTAGTACTAGGATTCCAGCACGGTCACTGACACTACTAACTTTTTAACATATGCCTACACAATCACCCTTTTTGTTGAGCCCCAATGCGGTGAGTGAGACTTAGTTGTCAAAGTTTCAGTGGCGTATGTCCATGCATGTAATAGTGTGTGTGTGCATCAGTCCAGAATTTTGTCCAGAGTATAGCTTTTACATTTATGGATGGATTTGAAAAATATTTTGGCACAGTTATTTTTATGCCCCCGCATCGATAAGATCGGGGGCATATTGTTTTACCGTGTCTGTCCGTCTGTCTGTCTGCAAAACTTAACCTGCCAACAAAATATTTTTCTATAACTTCAACCCTGATTAAGTTACAACGCTAATATTTGGTATGTAGATAGGTCTCAACAAGGCGCAACTGGGAAAGGTCATTTCATCAAGGTCAAGGTCAAAATTTCAACCCTTTACCCGTTTCTTAAGAATTCCTGTTTCGGGGCATGGTGTTTCACAAACACGTCTTGTTCTTAATGAGTGCTTATGTGTCATTCAAAACGTTTGCTGTGATTATAACCTTTGAAATGACAAAATTGACCTTGTCCACATCATAAATTCTACATTTATGGATGGTTTTAAAAATGACTTGGCAAAGTTGTTCAACTTGATGAGTGCTAGTGTCATATGATATGTGCAAGGTCAGGGGCGACCTTGTGCAGAGCATAACTTCTACATTTATGGCTAGATTTGAAAATAACTTGTTCCTCTTGATGAGTTCTAGTGTCTTGCGAAGGTTACAGTTTGAAAAAAGCATTAAGTGCATCGCATTCTCACTACAAATGAGCGGGCTCAACATGTCCCTGGACAACCTCATTATACATTTTATTTAGTCCCCTACCGGCGAAAGCCGAAGGGGACTATAGGTTTGTGCTCCGTCCGTCTGTCCCTCTGTCTGTCTGTCCGTCCACCCCTCCGTCCGACTGTCAGTCCGGACATATCAGTTTTCCGGACTTTTTTTCTTAACCCTGGGAGATATAGAGCTGATTTTTGGTATGTGAGTCAACATCAATGAGTTACAGAACAAGTTGGAGTTTGGTTCTGGTCCATTGATTTTTGTGGAAAATACGGATGCTGGACTTAGATATTACCAAGAAATTTCAGTTTATCTGGACTTTTTTTCTAAACCCACAGAGATATTGAGCTGATTTTTGGTATGTGAGTCCACATTAATGAGTTACAGAATAAGTTCAATTTGGTTCCAGGCCATTGATTTTTGAGGAAGATACAGATGCTGAACTTAGAAAATTATCAGGAAATTTCAGTTTTCAGAACTTTTTTTCTTAACCCTCAGAGATATTGAGCTGATTCTTATGCCCCCGCATCAATAAGATCGGGGGCATATTGTTTTACAGGTGTCCGTCTGTCTGTTTGTCTGTCTGTCCGTCTGTCCATCTGTCTGTCTGTCTGCAAAACTTAACCTGCCAACTAAACATTTTCCTATAACTTCAACCCTGATTATATATTTGGTATGTAGATAGGTCTCAACAAGGCGCAACTTGGAAAGGTCATTTCATCAAGGTCAAGGTCAAAATTTCAACCCTTTACCCGTTTCTTAAGAATTCCTGTTTCGGGGGCATGGTGTTTCACAAACACATCTTGTTGATATGTGAGTCGGTATCAATTAGTTACAGAACAAGTTCGAGTTTGGTTCCGGTCCATTGATTTTTGAGGAAGATACGGATGCTGGACTCAGAAATTACCAAGAAATTTCATTTTTCCGTTTTTTATCCTAAACCTTCAAAGATATTAAGCTGATTTTTGAGAGTCTGCGTCAGCGATTTACAGAACAAGTTTGACTTTGGTTCCGGTCCATTGATTTTTGAGGAAGATATGGATGCTGGACTTAGAAAATTACCAGGAAATTTCAGTTTTCCGGACTTTTTTTCTTAACCCTCAGAGATATTGAGCTGGTTTTTGGTATGTGAGTCCTTATCAATTAGTTTCGGAACAAGTTTGAGTTTGGTTCCGGTCCATTGATTTTTGAGGAAGATACGGATGCTGGACTTAAAAAATTACCAGGAAATTTCAGTTTTCCGGACTTTTTTCTTAACCCTCAAAGATATTGAGCTGATTTTTGGTATGTGAGTCCACATCAATGAGTTACAGAACGAGTTTAAGCTTTGTTTATGTCCATTGATTTTTGAGGAAATTCGAATGCTTGAGGAAATTTCAGTTTTCCAGATTTTTTTCTAAACCCTTTGTGATATGAAGGTGGTTTTTGTCATGTGAGTCAATATTGATTACCGAAAAGCATTCACAATCCTAGACAGATTTTTGAAAGCTTTTGTTCAAAGTTTACTTGGGCTTTAGGGTCTTAATTCTTAATTCTCTTGGAACAGATGACCTTATGAAGTATAATTTAGCAAAAAGAGACGCCTATTTTTTATGTTTGTGTGTATGTGTGTGTGTTAAAGAATTGCTCATAAAATCTGATACAACTGTAATATTTTGGCGGGGTAGTAATCCCTTTACCACCCTAAAAATATACCGGTAGGGATATATATAAAACCGGTAGGGGACTTGGTATTGCCATGCAATACTTTAGAATGCTTGTTTTACAAGCCATTTCTTCATTATACACTATGTTTACCACCCACAAAGACAAAGCGTTCTAGAATTCAATCAACTAGATATTGTCATCTGCATCTTTAAATTCAGAGGAATCTTTAATTTTGTCATTAGGTAATGGGTTATTGGTCTGCAACTTTCTCTCATTATGGCGGTTAATGTGGCAAATACCATGTTCATGTTGTTATTCTTAATTTGCTCTCTTGGATGTTATTTGCATTTTTGAAGGAAATTTGCACGCATGCCTCCGAGTGCTTTCTGTTTCAATTCAATTATGCATTTGGGTTGTTGGAACAAAACCCTCTAATAATAGAATGATTTAAACAACAGCTTAGTGAGGGCTATTGTTTTATTGCCTCTCTTCAGAAAATTAACTATGGTGTTACAGAAAGTGATTTGATTAGAGACATTTCAGTGGGTCAGTGTGAAACAGTTGTAACTGCCAATAAACATAAAAGCAGTTACAAGTTTTTCACACTGACCCATTGAATTATTGTGATGAGCATTAAGGTAACAGATGTACCAATTACAGGAGAGTTTTGGCATCACCTGGCTTTGAGAGTTTCTTTGATGTCTGGAGCCAGCTCAACCTTCTCTTCAATAATTGGATGGTTAATTGATATACTATTCTAACTGTCTATACATTGTATAGACACTTAGAATAGTATTGCATTTTAACCACAGTAACAGCAATCAATCCTCATATTGCTCTAATATCTTATGCCCGATTCAAATGTTGGGGTTGGGGGTTGGGTGGGGTGGCAAGGTCTGGATTTTCCCTCTATCCATATGAAAATCAGTCAAGTGCTTTAACCCATTACCCCTTAATGACGCTTTTAGACGCCTCTCATGGAAAAAAGCTTTAGAAAACATTGTGGAAAATTAAGAAAACAAAAAAATCAAAACTTCATTACTTTAAATTGTTGTCTGCAACTTCTTTTAATTTTGGCCAGTCTAAAATTTAGCCATGTGGTAATGGGTTTATCCCTTACCAAACAATGAATTTTAGACTTGTCTAAATTGAGAAAAGTTGAAAGCGACAATTTTATTTGAAGAACATTAAGAAAGCTTTGTCTTTTGGGGTAGAAAACGTAATATGAAGGAATACTCTACTAAAAGCAAATTCTTCATTTTCCACAATGGTTTCTATAATATTTTTATTGAGGGTGTTAAAATGCAGGATTTTGTTTATGCAATCACATATTATATTGATATATTGTGTATGGTGATCCTACCCCTTTTCCACACAATCACATTTTTACACCCCTCCATGAAAAAGCTTTAGAAAGCATTGTGGTAAAAAAAGAAATTACTTGCAAGAAGCAATTTTTTTCGTTATCCAAAATGTTTTCTACGGGAGAAGGCAAAGGATTTTGAAAATTCAATGGCCATAGATTTTGTTTACTCTCATTGTCTTGATGTAGAAAATGCCAATATTTTCTTGTATTTTTTAGCTAACCTGAGCACCAAGCGCTCAAGTGAGCTATTGTGATCACCTTACTTCCGGCGTCCGGCCGGCGTGCGTTGTGCGTTGTCCGTCCACAATTTCTTTAAAAGACATCTCCTCCCAAACTACCTGACCAATTTGAACCAAATTTGGCAGAAATGTTTCTTAGGTGGTCCCCTTTAAAAATAGCTAAAAGAATTGAAATCCGTTATAAACTCTGGTTGCCATGGCAACAAAAGTGAAAAACAAGATCTTTAAAAATCTTCTCCTCCTGACTCAGAAGGTGTAGAACCTTAATATTTTGCATTAAGCATCAGTATATTGACCTCTTTCAAAATAGCTTAAATCAAGATCCTCAGGTCCCCAGGGGCGGAGCTCCAGGGGGTTGGGTTTATTTAGAAATAAAGAACAATTTTCTAATGACATCTCCTCCTAAACTACTGGGCTAATGTGAAACAAATTTGGAAGAAATGTTCCTTAGGTGGTCCCCTTTAAGAATTGCTAAAAGAATTAAAATCTGGTTGCCGTGGCAACAAAAGTGAAATTTTAGAATAATCTTTAAAAATCTTCTCCTCCTGACCTAGAAGGTGTAGAGCCATGATATTTTACATAAAGCATCAGTATATTGTGCCCTTTCAAAATAGCTAAAATCATGATCCTCAGATCCCCAGGGGTTGAGCCCCAGGGGGATGGGGTTTATAAAGAAATAAAGAACGATTTTTAAATGACATCTCCTACCAAACCACTGGGCTAATGTGAAACAAATTTGGAAGAAATGTTCCTTAGGTGGTCCCCTTTAAGAATTGCTAAAAGAATTGAAATCCGTTAAAAAATCTGGTTGCCATGGCAACAAAAGTGTAATTTTAAAGTAATCTTATCCTCCTGACCCAGAAGGCTATATGCATGAAGCATCACTTCACAGACTTTTTCTTATTTCTGAAATTATATCCCATGGAGCCAGAGGAAGAAAAAAGTTATATCCTTCTTTCAAATTTGCCCCAAAGCCTTGGAATTTGTAATTTAGACTTTTGGATCCCCAGGTACATAATCAATATATGTGAGTATGGCCCACTTGTATCATAATCCTAACCTTAACATGAAATTAGACTGTTGAAAGAAAAAGTGCCTTTATCTCAGGTGAGTGCCCCAGGGCCACAGTCCTCTTGTTTAACAACCAACCATCGCTGACAGCTGAAATATGATTTGTTTTACTGAATCAGGCCTGCAAATTGACAGATCATGTCTGTATATCAAGGAATTGGCCAATCAAATAATTCATTTAGACAGGAAGTGAACTATGAACTCATGACATTTGCCACAATTTATGTGAAGCATTTTTGATGGCTTAGCTACATAATTCTGATGTTCAGGTGGCCAACCTATGATAAACTTGAAACTTGACAATTTGATTAAACGCCTATTTCTACGTATGAATGTATTCAATGGCGTTGTACAAAAGTTAGATGCTAAAATACAACAGGTTAATTATTAAATCACATGTTAGAAGGGAAGACAATTGAAAACATTAAATGGTTGATCCGGCAAATAAAGTTCAACACTTCACAGCTGCTTGACATATTAAAACAGTCTTATATTAAAACAGTTTTGAAAAGTCATTAAAAAACAGTGATTTCAGTTTCCGTTTAAAGATATCTACAGAGTAAGATTTCCTGAAGGTAAGTGGTAATTAATTCCATATTTTTGGACCGATTTTGCTGAAACTTCTATCTGAGAATGTTTTTCTCCTGTTGAAAGGTACATTATAACACCCGACAGACAATTCAGATGATCTCAATGCTCGTTTTGGATCTTTGTAGGTTAGGAGTTCTATTAAATATTCCTACAGAGCTGTTGTACATATATGTAAGAATTTTAAATTTAATTTGAGCTTTAATAGGAAGCCAATGCATGTCGTATAAAGCCTGTTTTTACGCTGTCGTACTTAGAACAATTAAGCACAAGTTTAACACACATGTTCTGAATATGTTGAAGTTTTGATAATTCTATTTTCAAAACACCATAGAGAATGATATTTCAATATTCTAAGTGGGATATAACAAGAGATAGGACCAGAGTTTCAACAGCCTCTTTAGACAGATATTTGCAGATGCTCTTAATCTTGAAGCAATTCAAGATGGCACTTTTACATTTTCTGTTAACATAGTCTTTGAAGATTAGGGACTTGTCTAAAAAGGCTCCAAGATATCTTATACTTGCTGATGTTTGACAATGTCACCACATGTATTTATTTCTGTTGTATTGCACTTTTTGAGCTGTGAACGACCTCCAAAAAGAATAAATTCTTTTTTGAATTGTTCATCTTTAGTTTGTTGCTATTCAAACAATTGTTATTGAGAGTAGCACACTCTTCAATTTCTTTAATAGCACTGGCCTCCTCTTTTGGCAATAGTTTAAAACTCCTATTTGCTGTATGATCATCAGATAATCCATACACTCAAATTAATGGAGGTACAATGTCAAATTATGTACCTGCATAGGTCAGGTAAAGCCATAATCCTAAAACAGCTCCCTTGTCGAACACTACAGTCTAGTTCCCGAACGTTAGAGGTAACACTCACTCTGCAGCTACGTGGTCTTAAGTACCAGTCCATCCATTTTAGTGCAGATCCTGAAACCCCACACTGACTTTCAAGTACATCCAAGAGTATGTTTTGGTCGAACGTATCAAAAGCAGCACTGAGATCAAGGGCTATGAGAGCGGTACCTTCTTGATGTTCCATTCCAACAATAATATCATTGACTAGTCTCAGAAGTGCAGACTCACAAGAGTGGAATGGCCGATATGCTGACTGATTTTTTGGTAAAAGATCAAACTAGTTAACATGATCGTTTAAACTATAAAGGGCTGCTTTTTCAATCATTTTTGACAAGAAAGAGAGGTTGCTGACTGGTCTGTAGTTAGAATATGTTAGAACTCTTGTTGCCATGGCAACAGATTGAAAAAAAATTAAAAATCTACTCCTCTCAAGCCATAAGGCCTAGAGCTTTGATATTTGGTACAAATCTATTGACCCTCTACCAAGATACTTCAAAGAATTACCCTATTTTGAAAATAAGCCCTTTTCTGTGCGATCCCTGAGTTTCATAAAAATAAAGATGGAAAATTTGAAAAATCATCTACCCCCAAACCATAAGGCCTAAAGCTTTGATATTTGGTACAAATCATCATCTATTGACCCTCTACCAAAATACTTCAAATAATTACTGTATTCTGAAAATTAGCCCTTTTCTGTGCGATTCTTGATTTTACCTAGAAATAAAGAAGGAAAGCTTTAAAAATTTTCTCCTCTCAAGACATAAGGCCTAGAGCTTTGATATTTAGTACAAAACATCATCTATTGACCCTCTACCAAAATACTTCAAATAACTACTGTATTCTGAAAATAAGCGCTTTTTTGTGCAATCCCAGAAAGGAGTAATGAAGGATATCATAGAAATTCTTCTTCTAAACCATTAGGCCTAGAGCTTTGATATTTGGTATGTATTAATGCCTATTGACCCTCTACTTAAGTAATTCAAAGAATTACCGTACTCTTGAAATTAGCTCAATATGGTTAGATCTTCAATTAATCTAGGATTAGAAAAAATCTTCTCCAAAAGGATTATGTATAGGGCTTTGATATTTTGTATATTATCTCATTAAGCCTTGAGCCATCATACTCAGGGGAGCTATATAGGACCATCATGGTCTTCTTGTTTTTAAATAAGCATGTATGTCCATATTAAACAAGAAACCTACAGTATAAACAGTTGTAACCCTATATGCATTTTTGTTTGAATTACATTGGTGGTCCTGGTTCTGTTTCAATGCTATGGCTTCATCTTTGATTTGAGCCCCATTGCTTATGATTCTTAGTTGCACATTGGTCATTACATATATGTATAAAATATGTATAAAATATGTATAAAATATGGTTATGCAAACTTATAGCATAATCCTAACCTTAACATTAAATTTGACTATTGAAAGAAAAAGTGCGTTTAACTCAGGTGAACTCAACAGGGCCAATGGACCTCTGGTTTTAAAGTTTTGGGATGACAAAGTCTGGAAATGAAGGGTAAATATTCAGACAGAAAATCAGGTTAATATGTTAAAAGTGATTTCATGTTAGATAGATATTATTCATTATTGGCTTTGTTCTGGATTGGAAGATCATAAACAATGTGCAGAGATATAGAACTCCTGATAATCGGTTCCCACACTTTCATGCGTTTTATGCGCCCAAGAAACAAAGCTTTGGAAAGCATTGTGGATATTGAAGAAATTGCTTGATACAAGCACTTTCTTCAATATCCATTATGTTTATTACCCCACAAGGGTGATTTTCAAAATTTCATCAACTTGACAATTATTGCCATCTGCAACTTTTTAATTTGGACCAGTCTAAGATTTCGTCCTCTGGGAATGGTTTAAAGAGAAAGAGATTCATCATTTGTAAGGATTCTAACATCTTTTTAATCACTTTTCATGATAGTGTAATCCTTGTCTTGCTAAATAAACATTTTTTCAGAATTGTCAATTAAAATCAAAGGAGTAAAAATCACTGGAAGCACTAAAGTTGTGGTCGTTTGGGCAAAGGGGATATAGTAATGGTCTCCTTCTATCCGTCATTCTGTCACTAAGCTTGTCCAGCATATCTCCTATAGTATAGATGCTATAAACTTTAAACTTCATTGGCAGATAGATCTCTTTGAGGAGAAGTGCAGTGCACAAGAACCACAACTCTTGCTTGCATAATTTTGCAGTTATTGCCCTTTGTTTTTAAAGACTAAGATTTTGTCCGGCGCTTATCTCTTGAAGTATAATACGTATTAACTTATAACTTCATTGGTGGATAGATCTCATTGAGGAGAATTGCAGTGCACAAGACCCGCGACTCTTGCTTGAATAATTTTGGAGTTACTGCCCTTAATTGTTTTTAAGACTTGGAGTTACTGCCCTTTATTGTTTTTTAAGACTTAAATTTTGTCCAGAGCAATAATCTCTGAAAGTATAATAGCTATTATCAAACTCATTGAGAAGAAATCCAGTGTACAAGAAGCCTAAATCTAACTGGATGGCCATGTCCAACATGGTTCTTGTTTTGAAATTAATCTCATCAACTCTGGCTTGAAAAGAAAAAGCAAAACGTTAAGACTAAGATCAGACTGTGCAGGCTGGTCTTTGTCTCTACCCCCCATAAACAGGAATATTTTAGATTCAGCATAGCAAGGGTTAACCCATTACCAGATGGCAAAATTTTAGACTGGTCCAAATGGAAAGGAGTTGAAGACAACAATTTAAACTTATGAAATTTTAGATTTTTTCAACTTTCTGGGTTGAAAATGTTGTGTAAAATGAAGAAATTGTTTGTCACAAGCAATTTCTTCATTTTACACAATGTTTTTCCAATTCTTTTTCTTGTGGGGCGCCCAAAAGTGTCACTGTGTGGGAACGGGTTAAAAAAGATAGGTGTATGTGCATCTTTTAAAATTATTGTCATTTGATGATTTAATTGTGAATTTAAAGGTAAAAATTGGCTGTATAAACAGACATTAAAGACCTCTAAATGATTACAGCCCTCTTGCTATCCAAGCAAGCATGTTCTGTGAATATAATTGGTTAAAATAAGCTTATCAATTTTGAATTTATTACTTGTTTTATTACAGTTAAACATTTAAACATGCAACACTAATGGGAATACACTAGGGTCATGTCCAAAGATCTTATCACAAGACACACAGGATAGCCAGTTCGGGTTGTCGTGCCAACCAGTCTGGAATCTTTGGCTGCTGTTAACACTGTTTTTATAGTGTTTTTGTCGTGATTTTGATTCTGAGTCCATTATTTTACAAGGATGGTCTTTGATGCTGTTTTTAACATGGCCATAATTACACTTCCCCATTGTAAGTTGAGGTTGCTGTACATGGAATCTGTGGCCAATAATATATACATGTATCATGAATGAGCATGTACATGACATTTCCAACTATTTCAGAATGTTAGTAGATTTTCTATAGAGCACAATTTGTAGACTCTTATCAGACCCATTTGTTGATTGTCTGGGGAGCGTTTATCTTGTGATGTGCAGAGCTGTTAGAAAAAGCAAATCCATTCAGAGAAAAGGATCCTCATCCCTGAATGGGTAGACTTTGTCTATACATTACTAAAAATGGTCACATGTCTCTCTGGAGGTTTCCTTGTTGGCATAACACTACAAATTACCTCTCTTGAAACCATCACATTACTCTTCCCTCTGAGAAGATTCGTCTAGAGTCTTAGCATAGAATATCCATGGGTAAGATAACTCGGGTCTGGCAGTTGTCATCACCCCACTGCTGCCACCATATGTAATGTGCAGAGCTGTTGGTGAAAGATAATTTATTCAGGAAAAAGAATCCTCAACCCTAAATTGGTCGAATTTTTCTATATATAACTACAAATAGTAACAATTGTCTCTCAGGAGCTTTCCTCATTTGCATATCACTATAAATTAACTCCCTTGTAACAGTCACAATCTATATACATACATAGCCTATAGTGAAGATTTGATCTCACCATGCTGCATGATTAAACACTGGCTGATCTGAATATTTACTTAATGAACATTAGTTATTATTAAATATATTATGAAAGGCTTACAAACGTGATAAAACACTGGGCTAACCATGGCTGAAAAATGTGTCTTTTTGTCTTTAACAGATATTTCAATGGTTATAATAATATATGTTGATGAAACACCACTCTAGATTATGAATGATTATCTTATGCAATGTAAATTTAATTTTCTCTAAATGCCACTCCCTACAGTGGGCTCTGCTAAACCAATCACAACTCAAGCCTACTTTTTAAGAAAAGATGGTAATGAAAAAATTGTGGTAAATGACATAATTGATTGTAACAAGAATTTTTTTCATTTCCCTCAATTTTTCTTACCCAAAAAGACAAAAAATTATAAAATTCCTAAACTTGAAATTGTCATCAGCAAATTCTTTTAGAATGGACCAGTCTAGAATTCTCTTGTGATAATGGGGTAAGCTAAAGTGGCATGAAAATCAGGAACATAGACAATTCCTATATTGAGCTATGGGACCATTATTGCCCATATTTTTGAACAGATTTCACAAAAATGTTGTTGGTAACCCATCACCAATGTGTCGGGAGTGTTTATGTGACAGTAGCATTATACCAAGCAAGGACTCTGTTCCATCTGAGTCTGTTTTTACTTAGCAGGTGGAGAATGTAATAACAACAAAATAGCTGATAAAATACCACTTGTGATAGCAGCATTGCACATGCTTAAAATTTCTAGACTCTACTGTTTGTTATGTTTTAACCCTTTCCAACTCAATCCCTCCTTTTTTCGCCCTTCAAGAAAAAAGCTTTGGAAAACATTGTGGAAAATGAAGAAATTGCTTGTTTCAAGCAATTTGGGACCGGCGATGCTTTTCTCTTGCAACCGTTGGTGGGGTTGCTGGATGTATCCCTCGGTTGCTATCTCAAAGGTTGAATGGATGGTTGCTCCCTAGCCGTCTGTCCTGGAGCTACTACGGTAGAGCTGCAGGCACCAGGGTGTGGGCAAGCAGTTCAGTTTAGTTTGGGGAATTAGCATTCACTCCAGGGTCCAATAACTAGGGAGCTGTGGATGTTGTTGTAGTTCCCATCAATCGGTCACATTCAAACACATTAACACAGGGGCAAACGAAAACAAACTCAGTCTGATGTTTCAATTATCAAGCCAAATATTAATGTTCGAATGTTCAAAAGAATTGGTTCAAATTTTACATCTAAATATTAATCAATTTAAATAAGTGTTCAAGTAATGAAATCCAACAATGAAAGAGCTTTTGAAATAAAGTGTTATATAGAAATTTAGAATATTGGCATCTGCTGCATAACTTAAGTCTTTCCTATTCTGTTCTTCTTTTTGGTTAAATTTCACCAACTATTTATCTAAAAGTTTTTAACAGGAAATATCCAATCAGATAAAGGAATTTGAATCCTCCAATAAAATTACAACAATAATCAAGATAATATTAATAGATTTAAAGTCTTTTGAAACCATTTTATCTGGAGGCCATATGTGCTAAAATACATTGATTGTTTATCTATAGTAGATAATCAAACAGTCACAACAAAGGATATTGGTTTCTCAAAATATAGCTAGTAGCACAATATGTCATTTTTACACCTATCAAGAAAGAATGAGGATTAACAAAATAAATCTTATTACGAACAAAACATGTCAAAACTTGGCCAAAGGTGTTTCTCTTCCTTTTCCACAATGTTTCCAAGTCAAAATATTATATTTATTATAGATTTTATTATTTCATTATTTCTATTATTTAATAAAATGTTCAGACAAAATGTTGTCCTCGGTGGCAAATACCCCCTTTGTTAAATTAGTTCGTCCCGAACTAATAATTTAGCAACTTCATTTATTTTCACAAACTGTTATTTATGTTTCTTTCCTTTTCTAAATTTTTTTTTTTTCTTTTTTTTCTTTTTTTTTTTCAATGTTATTCACAATCCATCTGAAACAAAATACATGATACATATACATAATATATACAAATTAAATTTGATTCTTACAACTTGTTTTAAAAAGTACAAAATTTAGATTCATATTCGTTGCAACATGCAAAGTTTTATTAGTTTTAATTAAAGAATTTTTTCACTTTTTCACTTGCATACACTTAAGTTCCTTTAACAAATAAGATTTACTGCTGAGTGCAACCCTTGCTCATACATAACCGCCATGCAACCCTGTAAATGTGACCATTGTACTGATGCACATACATAAGTTTTGATTATTTTTCTTTGGGGTGTTCAGAAGAAAAATAATTAAAATTATAACAGTATTAATGTTTTGTTATAAACAAATATAATTTTGAAGAAAACTCTCTAAATTGATTTTTAATGCACAAGGTGGATTTTTCAAATAACTTTTTCATTTTTAAACAATAAATATTATTTTTCTAAAAATCTAAACTGATATTTAAAATTGTAGTATTACGATCTTTGCTGATGTCAGAAACAGTAAAAGCTGAATTGAAAGACTTGCCTGCAGAACAAATCAATCATAGCACTACTAAACACTTTAATTTAATAAAGTAAATGATTGCCTTTACTGCATCCAAGGTCAGTCCACCTTAAGTAAGATTTATTTATTTGGAGAAAATCTTATATAGATTAATTCATTGTCAAACCATAAGGTTTAAAAGTTGACTGAAGTTTAATTGGGTTTAATGTTTTTCCTCCTTTTGACAAACTGCAAGTATTGTGCTCTCAGCTTGTCTATAAGTTCAATTATAACACCAGGTGATGCATCTTCAATATTTTTCCATTCTGGAGAAAGATGAAAATTTTTATAATCTAGCAGAACTTTAATGTTGCCGTTAAGATCAAATTTGAGTTCATGTATTGCTTTTTCAGTTACAGACAAATCACGGTCTTTGGTTACCCTTGGTCGGTTGTTAGCATTTAAAGCGTCAATATTTATTTGTCTCATCATATCATCATATTTTTGTCTTAATGAAGAAATAAGGAATTGAGCATCCCAAAAGGCTGATGTAATATTCTTTAGTTGAACTGGATTGTGTCCTATTTGTGTTACAAAATATGCTCTTTGATCTATAAATTTCATTCCAACCAAATATTCTTCAAAAGTTTGTTTATTTGATGCATTATCTATACTGTAAGTGGTTGCTGAATTAAGTCCTGTTTCAGTTTTAGTCTGATTTTGTTTATTGACTGTAGCCTTTGTATCTATTTTTCGATCAGTTTTGGGTGATGCTTGGCTATCTGAGACCTTATTAAAGAATTTATGTCCTGGATTTAAAGGTTTCCTTCTTTTCCTACCATTCATAGTTTTGGCAACATGAAATTCCCTGGCAACTTGTTCTGGTACTTTGCATGCTAGGCGCCACTGCACCTTATTATCATGGAATTTAATTTTGTACCAAACTATATTGTCTGGACGCCTAACAGCTCTTAGGATTGCTTTTATGTGCTCTGCTTTGAAAGGTCTGCATTTGTTAATTTCACAGTCAGGGCAAACATTGGAACTGTTCTTTTGAAGTTCAGCTTCTGGAAAATTAGGTTGGCTTTTGAGTTTATCATAATTTACTCTTTTAGCCTCATTCTGTTTGTTTTCCTCCTGTTTATTTTCAGGTATAATTTTCTTTTTATTTACATTTTGAGTTTTATTTGACTCTTGCACTGTACAATTGTCTTTTTTAGCCTTGTTACTTGGACTTGTTTGATTTGTTGTTTTATAAGTATCAATACTTTCCTTTGTTTGTTTAGTCTTCTCATTCTTATTTACATTGTTGGTACTTTGCCCACCTTTGTCATTTTTACTTTTACCACTGATATGGCTGTTTCTATCTTTAGTTTTGATTCTTTTATTTTTATCTTTAATTACAATAGTACTCCTTGGTACATTCATTTTGTCTTTTGGTTTATCATTACCTGTTTGTATACTTTTATTTGTATTCCTGGCTTCTAAGCCTTGGTTTTGGGACTGTTTCCCTTTATCATTTTTGTTTTGTGTATTTTCATTATGATTTTTTGTATTTACATTATCATTATTTACGATTGGATTAGCTTTAACTAATGCTTCATTACCTGTATCAGGCTGATCAATGATCTCCTCAGGATCAAGCTCCTCGTCATTGTCTGCCAGGTCATCGGGCGGATTGGTCGGTCTTGTTTCTGGGTCAAAGTATGGTTTTAGCCTAATTGCATTTACAAGTGACTTTACCTCTTTGTTAGTTTTACCGTGCCGAATCCTGTATGTAAAGTTAGGACCTATCATACTAATGTAATATGGACCTACCCATTTCCTGTGGAGTTTTGGTGCCTTGCCCATTGGCACTTTTGTACAATACAGCCATACCCTCTGGGTTGGATAGTACTCAGGTATCTTGGAATACTTATCATACTGCTTCTTGTACTTCTCTTGTGCTTTGGCAATGTTACTACCTGCTAACTTCCTACATACTTCTAAATTTTGAAGGATTCTACTAAGATGTACCTTAAAATTCTGAGGCAAATGGTTCTTGGGCTGTAGGCAGTTGTCAAGAGGAAGATTCATTTCTCTGCCAAACAGCAGGTAAAAGGGACTGAACTGTGTACTCTGGGTGGCTGGGGTAGACCTATAAGCCATCAGTACTCCCGGTAACAGTTCTGGCCAATCATCTTGCTGACCCTTGCAGTATGCACGAAAAGCCTGGAGAATGTAGGAGTTCTTAGATTCCACAAGCCCATTAGTCATTGCGTGGTAACTGGAAGTGTAGGTTCTTTTGATGTTGAACAATTCAGCAAGAGCTTTTACCAAGTTTGACATAAAATTCTTACCTCTATCACTAAGCAGAACTCTTGGGGCACCATAACGAGCAATTATTTCCCTGAACAACACTGCTGCGACTTCTTCGCAAGTCTGGGTCCTTATTGGGAAACATTCTGCCCATTTAGAGTAGCTATCAACAACAAGTAAAATATGTTTATACTTATCTGGTGATGTTGGTAGACCACTCAAAATGTCCATCTGCCATCGACTGAAAATGTCATCCACTGGTTGAGGGTGTAACGGAGGAGGTTTGGAGTTGAAAGCACGTTTGGATTGCTGACACACTTCACAGGTCTTTACGTACTGTCTTATGTTTTCATACATAGAAGGCCAGTAGTATTTGTTCCGTAATGCCGCATATGTACGTTCAAATCCTTGATGTCCTCCACCTGCAATGCAGTCGTGGTATGACTTCAGCACTTCATCCCTGAGGGTCCTAGGAACTGCGACTTGCCTAATTAAACGTTCTTCTCTACCCACCTGTTTTCCACGTCTGGAATAAAAGTGATGAAGAATGTTGTCTACCAGTTCATAATTGTAGGCTTCTGCAACAATGGTCCTGGCTTTGGCTTGGTCATCAGGGACTACTCGATTGGCGAGATAGTTGTAAATGTCTCTGAAGTCGGGGCACTCCTGTTGAGCCTTAACTAGGTCTGGGAAGATTAGATCTTCAGAATCATTGGCATCTTTTGTCTGCAGAGCTGCCATAACTGCCGACTCGTCCTCGCCAGGGTAAACAAACGAGACTTGAGTGTACTCTCTGGCGTTGCCACTTACTGAGCCTATATGATCTGCAAGATCTGTCGAGGCTGCTGGGGTTGAATTGTCGTATTCCTGCCTTGACAGAAAGTCAGCATTTCTGTTGGAAGATCCAGAGCGATGTTTGATCTCAAACTGGTAGGCCTGCAACAGGATACTCCAGCGACCAAGTCGTCCATGCTGATCCTTGATTTGTTGAAGGTACTTTACAGAAACATTGTCAGTATAAACAGTAAATTTCTTACTTACCAGATAATGTCTGTAATGCTGAATACCTTCAACTAGAGCAAGACCCTCCTTGTCAGTGATATGCCACCGTTTCTCTGCATCACGCAATGCCCTTCCCCCAAAGCAGACCGGATGTTCCTTACCGTTGTGCATCTGAGACAGCACATAGCCTATTGAATATTCCGATGCATCTACGGCTAAGATAAATTGTTTATCAAAGTCTGGGTACCTGAGTATTGGTGCTTGTGTTAATTTGTCTTTTAGTTCTTGGAATGCTTGTTCACATTGTTTGGTCCATTTAAATTCAGTGTCTTTCTTTAATAAGTGTGTAAGTGGTTGTGCTATTTTTGCGAAATCTTTGACAAATTTTCTGTAATACCCAAAGAGACCTAAAACTTGTTTAACTTCTTTTGGGTTTCTTGGTGCATTTGCATTTTTGATTTTGTCAGTGTTTTGAGGTAAAACCTTGATTCCTTCTTTTGTCACAATGTGTCCTAAATATTTCACTGAGTCTGTTGCAAATTTACACTTTACTGGATGTAACTTTAGGTTTGCTGATCTTAAGTTTTGAAAAACTAAGTCTAAGTGGTGTAAGTGCTCATCAAAGTTTTTGGAAAATACTATGCAGTCATCAATATACACTAGTGCAATTTTAAAGTTGAGATTTTTGAGTGCCTTTGTCATTACGGCTTGAAATGTCATAGGCGCATTGACTAAACCAAAACTTAATTTCCTGAAATTAAAGATTCCTTGCTCAGTTATAAAAGCACTTTTATGTTTAGTTGATTCATCTAAAGGTACTTGCCAAAACCCACTGCGAAGATCCAAGACTGAGTAGACGGAGGCTTTTGCATCTGCCAGTGTATCAAATACATCAGTCATATGCGGAATTGGGAAAGACATGGGCTCAGTCACTGCATTTAATTTGCGATAGTCCACTGCAAACCGATATTCATTGTTATTTGGTTTTTTAACCAATACAACTGCACTATGCCATGGACTATTGCTTTCCTCAATGACTCCAGCATCAAGCATTTCTTTAAGCTGTTCTTCCATAATTTTTCTTTTCGCAGGAGTTTGGCGATAAGGGGGAGAACGAACAGGTTTAGCATTGCCAGTTTCAATTACATGAGAGTGCAGATTAGTTTCACCTAACTCTGATAAGTCTTTGGCAAACATATCTCTGTTTTTACCCAAAAAGTTATATAATTTATTCTTTTGCTCTTTAGTGAGACCTTGATCTTCAATATTTATTCCTAAATCTTTTACTACTTGTTCATAATTTAAAGTTTCATATTGGGTTTTAGCACTAAGGTTTGAAATTGAGGTTTCATCACAGTTGTCTAGCTCAGTAATTGAAGAATTATCAATAATGACGGCTTTAGCTATAGTTTGATTTTTCTTTATAAATACATTAGCACTAGTAGGATTAATTACTCTGTAAGCACATTTAGAGTTAAAAACCTTAGAGACAGTTTTACCCCCTGCAACATTTTTATCGGTTAAGGTTTTATTGGGTTCAAGTAGCACTATGGATTCTGGTGGCAAATTTACATGAACTGGAATCACAGTTTCGCTATGAGCGGGAATCATGACATCTTCAGGGATTTTAGCAAATGCTGTATGCGTGGTAATATTACTTGTAACAGGCAAAGTTACAGTCTGCATTGCTGGGAAAGCTGGGACGGTTGCTTCAATTTCTCCAAAATTTATTTGAATTTTGTATTTCTTCAAAAAGTCCAACCCAACAAGAATTTCGCTATGCAAATGTTCAAAAACATGGAAATTGTTTGTAAAAATAGCACCATTACATTGAAAGGTAATTTCAGTCTGACCAAGCACTATATGTCGTTCACCACACACACCAACAATTTGCTGCAAATGACTTCTCTTTAGTACTGCATCAGGCATGACTTCTTCCAAAACCCGCCTAGATACCGCACTGATATCTGCACCAGAATCCAATAGGCACTTTAGAGGATTATCGTTTATTTCAATATTAATGAAGTTATTATGCACATTTAACTTAAAGCCCACATCTAATATTAAACCTTTGTTTTTAATTTTAGCACATTCTGTTTGACATATTGCCTTTGAACAGGACCAGGTTCGTTTTTTAGAAGGCATTTTGTATTTCAATGTGAAACACAATACACAAAATTGTACAAATAATTTAATACACTGTAAGTTTATGAAAATACCTTAAATAGCACCTATATATTATGTTCAATACATACTGTAATCAAATTACTTATGTTTTAAATGCTACTTGTTTAGTACCCAAATAAAGAACATCCCAAAAGAAATTCAAGCTCTAACAGTTTCGGCCAAATCAGTACAACGGTCACAAATACACAGAAACATGAAAGGCATGCAGAATGAAAGATTGCACTCACCAGACTTCTATATGGTCTTCTAATATATGCTGTGATCTTTCGCAACGGTCCTTCCTTCTGTGCTGAACGTCCACTGTGGCCTAGTTGGTTCTCGGTTCCATCTGGTTTATGGGTGAATCTGCTTCATCAGAGTTCATATGACAGAAGAGCCCATTCAGCTCCTGGCATCATGTTGTTGCTCCTCAAAATGAACAAAGAATATGCAAAGTCCACATAGCCATGAAATTCACACTTGATTCACTAGTAAAAAGAAAAGTTCCTTATGATATCTGCTGAGTCGTTACCAAGGATTCTACCACCACTTGGGACCGGCGATGCTTTTCTCTTGCAACCGTTGGTGGGGTTGCTGGATGTATCCCTCGGTTGCTATCTCAAAGGTTGAATGGATGGTTGCTCCCTAGCCGTCTGTCCTGGAGCTACTACGGTAGAGCTGCAGGCACCAGGGTGTGGGCAAGCAGTTCAGTTTAGTTTGGGGAATTAGCATTCACTCCAGGGTCCAATAACTAGGGAGCTGTGGATGTTGTTGTAGTTCCCATCAATCGGTCACATTCAAACACATTAACACAGGGGCAAACGAAAACAAACTCAGTCTGATGTTTCAATTATCAAGCCAAATATTAATGTTCGAATGTTCAAAAGAATTGGTTCAAATTTTACATCTAAATATTAATCAATTTAAATAAGTGTTCAAGTAATGAAATCCAACAATGAAAGAGCTTTTGAAATAAAGTGTTATATAGAAATTTAGAATATTGGCATCTGCTGCATAACTTAAGTCTTTCCTATTCTGTTCTTCTTTTTGGTTAAATTTCACCAACTATTTATCTAAAAGTTTTTAACAGGAAATATCCAATCAGATAAAGGAATTTGAATCCTCCAATAAAATTACAACAATAATCAAGATAATATTAATAGATTTAAAGTCTTTTGAAACCATTTTATCTGGAGGCCATATGTGCTAAAATACATTGATTGTTTATCTATAGTAGATAATCAAACAGTCACAACAAAGGATATTGGTTTCTCAAAATATAGCTAGTAGCACAATATGTCATTTTTACACCTATCAAGAAAGAATGAGGATTAACAAAATAAATCTTATTACGAACAAAACATGTCAAAACTTGGCCAAAGGTGTTTCTCTTCCTTTTCCACAATGTTTCCAATTTCAAAATATTATATTTATTATAGATTTTATTATTTCATTATTTCTATTATTTAATAAAATGTTCAGACAAAATGTTGTCCTCGGTGGCAAATTTCTTCATTATCCACAATGTTTTCTATCCAAAAAGGTGAAAAAATTTAAAATTCCATCAACTTGAAATTTTCATCTGCATCTTCTTTCAATTTGGACCAGTCTAAAATTTTGTCAAGTGGGAATGGGCTAATAATGGCTTTCTTAATTACTAGGCTTATGATATGTAACAATTGCTTGATTGAACACTTTTATCAGTATTTCAGTCATATCGCAGTGACTGGAGCACAACCCACTTATGTTTACGTTTATCCACCCATTGGTGGGAGACAAATTTTGCTGTGACCAGGGATCTAACCCAATACATAACAAATAGAGCATTTTATCAGATGATTGTATTTTGGAATTTATTTAGTCTGTATCAGATGGTGCAATGATTGCATTTATAATTGTTATAGTTGAACACAGCTTTGTCTATCTTTCTGCCTTTCCACTTTTCTGTTTCTTGACAAAATCCTTTGATAAAATTTTGACAAACTTGTTACAGCTTATCCTAGTTGCACTAGAATGCTTTGAAGTTTAAGGCAAAAAGCCAAATTAATTTATGCCAACACATTTTGACACTTTTTGTTGCCTCCCAAGGAATACAATTGAGAAAACATTGGGAAAAATGAAGAAATTGCTTGTAGCATCCACTTTCCACAATGTTTTCTGCCCAGAAAAATTGAAAAATCAAAAAATTTCTTAAACTATAAATTGCAGTCTGCAAGTACCCTTTTGAATTTGGACTAGTTTGACCGATGATGGGTTTTTTCTCTTGGAACCATTGGCAGGTTGATGGGTGTTTCCCTGGGTTGCAATCTTGATGGCTGATTGGTTGTTTGCTCCCTAGCCGCCTGACCTGGAGCTACTATAATACAACTGCAGGCACCAGGGTGGGGCAAGCAGATCAGTTTAGTTTGGGGAATTAGCATTCACTCCAGGGTCCAATAACTAGGAAGCTGCAGTTGTTGTTGTAGTTCCCATCAATCAGTCACATTCAAACACATTAACACAGGAATAAATGAAAACAAACACAGTCTGATGTTTCAAATATCAAGCCAAATATTAATGTTCGAATGTTAAAAAGAATTGGTTCAATATATACTTCTAAATTTTAAACAATTTAAATAAGTGTTCAAGTATAGAAATCCAACAGTGAAAGAGTTTTTGCGATAGATTGTTATATAGAAATTAAGAATATTAACATCCTCTACATAATTTAAGTATCTTTTTTATTCTGTCCTCCTTTGGTTGAATTTGTTTCTCAAAAATATGGCTAGTAGCGCAATATGCCATTTTTACACCTATTAAGAAAGAAAGTGGATTAACAAATTAAATCTTATTATGAACAAAACATGTCAAAACTGGCCAAAGGTGTTATTCTTCCTTTTCCTCAATGTTTCCAAATTATGTAGATAAATTATTTAAACAATTTCGAGTATATCAACCCCATTCAAAATATTATATATATAATTGATTTAATTATTTTCATTATTTCTATTATTTGATAAAATATTGGGACAAAATGTTGTCCTCGGTGGCACTAGTGTCTGGTAAAAGGTTAAAACCTGAACCTTATGTGAACAGCATCCTATTTTTATGCATTTTTAGCTCAAGTGAGCTATAATTATCACCTTTTCGTCCGGCGTCTGTCCGGCGTCTGTTATGTGTTGTCCGTCCACAACTTCTTAAAACGACTTCTCCTCCCAAACCACGTGGCCAACTTGAACCAAATTTGGCAGAAATGTTCCCTAGGCGGTCCCCTTTAATAATAGCTTAAAGAATTGAAATCCGTTAAAACTCTGGTTGGCATGGCAACAAAAGTGAAATTTTAAAATAATCTTTAAAAATCTTCTTCTCCTGACCAAGAAGGTGTAGAGCCTTGATATTTTGCATGAAGCATCAGTATATTGACCTCTTTCAAAATAGCTAAAATCATGATCCTCGGGTCCCAAGGGGCGGAGCCTCAGGAGGGTGGGGTTTATGTAGAAATACAGAACAACTTTTAAACGACATCTCCTCCCAATCACTGGGCCAATTTAAACCAAATTTGGCAGAAATGTTCCCTAGTTGGTCCCCTTTGAAAAGGGCTAAAAGAATTGAAATCCATTTTAAACTCTGGTTGCCATGGCAACAAAAGTGAAATTTTAGAATTTTCTTTAAAAATTTTCTCCTCCTGACCCAGAAGGCACAGAGTCTTGATATTTTGAATGAAGCAACAGTGGATTGACCTCTTTCAAAATTAGATAAAATCATGATCCTTAAGTCCCCAGGAGGCGGAGCCCCAGTGGGATGGGGTTTATATAGAAATAAAGGACAATTTTTAAACGACATCTTCCCAAACCACTGGGCCGATTTGAACCAAATTTGGCAGAAATGTTCCTTAGGTAGTCCCCTTTGAAAAATTGCTAAGAGAAATGAAATCCATTAAAACTCTGGTTGCCATGGCAACAAAAGTGAAATTTTAAAATATTCCTTAAAAATCTTCTTCACCTGACCCAGAAGGCGTAGAGCCTTGATATTTTGCATGAAGCATGGTCAGTATATTGACCTCTTTCAAAATAGCTAAAATCATGATCCTCGGGTCCCCAGGGGCATAGACCATAGGGGGGGGGGGATTATAGGCATGAAGCGTCAGTTCATTGACTTTTCTGAAATAATAATCCATGGATCCAGAAGGAGGAAAAAGTTTCTCCTTCTTTCAAATTGCCCTAAAGCCTTTGAATTTGTAATTTAGACTTTGGATCCCCAGGTACATAGTCTCTATATGTATAAAGTATGACCCACTTGTATCATAATCCTAACCTTATCATGAAATTAGAATGTTGAAAGAAAAAGAGTCTTTATCTCAGGTGAGTGCCCCAGGGCCAACGGCCCTCTTGTTCTTATACAGAATGTAAAGAGTGCATATTTTAATGGTATAGAAACAACCATAAATATCAAGTTTCGATAATGACAAATCTTTTGAGTAATAGTTATAAAATTCTAGAAGACTTTATTTTCTTTGGCACACAGCAAGGTCAATATTTTTTCTGATACAAATAATTCCTGTATTATCGATAGAAATTGTTCATTACAATCCCAGATCGCCCACATGTAATCACAAATATTGTCCAAACAAAATTACTTGTTTATTTCATCAGAGGAGAATATTCATACCATGGTTAGGCTTAATTAACTTGTAGTTAAGATATTTTAATAGGACATCAATTATTTGATTTTATCCTATGTTTAACTCTGTCAGTCAAGCTCTGTTCTTTCATTGTTCTTTCATCTATCCATCTGAATATTTTTTGTTTCAATTTTCTCTGCAACTTTAATATCAGTGACTTATAAACTTAGTGTGGACATTCTAGAGGTTCTAGATGGCACTTACCAAATTATGGTCCTTATTTCTAGTTATATATCTTACTTTTATATTTGGACATTGCTTGGTAGCATGGTACATTTTTGACACTTTTTTCTCAGCAACTATTGATAGCAATGACTTTAAACTTGGCGTTGAGGTTCAGTGAGGGTTTGTACATGGCACTTACCAAATTTAGGTTTCCAAGTTACCAACTTCCTGTTTACAACTAAGTTCATTCTTCCATATGGTCTGATATGGTGAAAGGTTAGCTGGGCATCCTAGATGTTGCTTGGTATGTTGGTCCAGACAGGGGTCCTACATTGTGCTTACCGAAATGAGGCCTGCAAGTTATCTCATTCCTATTTCCCAAATTACTTTATATTTGGACATTACTTGTATAATGGCCTTTCTTTTTCTTGGTTTTTCTCATATGTTTAATAATTAGTGACTTACAAACTTGGTGTGGAAGTTCTAGAGGTCCTAGATGGCACTTATGGTCCTTATTTCTAGTTTTATATCTTTGTTTTATATTTGGACATTGCTTGGTAATGTGGTATTTTTTTGACGCTTTTTTCTCAGCAACTATTGATAGCATGACTTTAAACTTGGTTAGGAGGTAAAGAAAGGGGTTGTACATGGCACTGACAGAATCAAGGTCTGCAAGCTATCTTCTTTGAATTTTATGACCTAGTTTATTTTCAGATATTTTCTTATATAGTGGTCTACTCTTATCTCATTTTCCTTGGGAACTGTAAATGGCATCAACTTCAAACTTGCTATGGAGCTCAACTAGGGGTCCTACAAGTTACCCATTTCTCAATTAACCTATGACCTAGTTAACAACAACACCCCCCCCACCCACCCCCACCCCCAGTATATGGGAAACAGCTATTTGGTCTGTACATCGGTCAGTCCGACCATCGATCTGTATCTTTTTGTACGCTCTATTTCTCATAATCTACTGGATGAATTTATCAAACTTCACTCAGTACTTATACTCAGTATCAAGAACAGATGTGCATATCCTATTTTGGATATGCTTCATATACTTTTTACTGAGTTATTGTCCTTTGATGAAAAAATTGTATGCTCATTTTCTCTTAAACTTAATTGGATGGATTTATTTCAAACTTCACAGCTAGACCCGGTATCAAGCAGAGATGTGCATATCCTTTTTAGGTTTGGTCTATTTACTTTTTACAAAGTTTTTGCCCTTTGATGGACAATATTGTCTGCTCATTTTCTCTTTGATGTGCAGTCTAATCTTAGCCTACACTACCTGCTCATTGTTGTTGTTTTGAGAGAAATTTTTGAACGCAAGATTGATCTAATGATGTCAAAGTTTTCAAATATTGTGAAAAGAGTAAAGATATTCAACAGGACAAGGGTTAAGTTATGTCATGTGAGAATAGGTTTGTCCTTGTACTTAACCCTTGTCATGTTGTATAAATTACCTTACTGAATTGCTGTCAAATCAAAGGGCTGAGAGCACTGATAGGACTTGTTGTTCAAAGATCAATATTTCTTTTCGAAATCAACTTCATAAACAACTCTCTCAGGAAAAGTACAAGCAGGAGGTGTAGACTAAGATCAGACTGCACATAAGTGTAGTCTGATCTTAGTCTACACCTCCTGCCAAAACCCGAATATTCCAGGTTCAGCATGAAAAGGGTTAACCAGAAAGGAACAAAGTAGGTCTTTCCTCACAATTTGTGTCTGGAGAGGAGAAAGGATGGAAGATTTATGATAGTGACCAAATGAGACTTATTTAGACATGTTTATTGTTAATCAGCTCCTGGAGAGCACATGATAATGCTTATATAGTTACCCTCTGTATATGGTAACAGCTTGACTTCTTTTCCTGATTTAAGAATTTGTTTTAACCCATTGCCACACAATGATGCTTTTTCACAGCCTGAAGAATTATTATCATGGAAAACTTTGTGGGAAAAGGAGATATTGTTTGTTACTTTACTCACAATGTTTTAAGCTTGCATGATGACAAAGTGAGTAAGTGATTATTGTGATCACCGTTTGTCTGACTTCTGGTGTGTTGTCAGACGTCCATCAACAATTTCTTTAAACAACATCTCTTCCTGGGGAAACCACTGGGCCAATATGAAATAAATTTGGCACAAATGTCAGTTATAGCTTGCACCCTTTAACCCATTCCCACACAGCAAAATTTTAGACTGGTCCAAATTGAAAGCAGCTGCAGAGGGTAATTTCAAGTTTATTGAATTTTATTTTTTTCAGCTTTTGGGATAGAAAACATTGTGGACAATGAAGAAATTGCTTGATACAAGCAATTTCTTCATTTTCCATAATGTTTTCCTAAGCTTCTTTCTTGAGGGTCGTAAAAAGGACGGCTTGTGTTGGAACGGGTTAAATAATACAATTTTGTTGGAAATCATGTATTGTATCACTAATTGAAACAGTGGCGAATCTTGAAGAAAATTTTTAAATAATTGTTTTTAACCCTTTCCCTCTCAAATACGGGATTTTACATTCCTGTGATTTTATACTCAAGAAAACATTGGGGAAAAAGAAGAAATTGCTTGTAACAAGCAATTTCTCCTTTTTCCACAATATTTTCTACCACATAGGATGGTTTCTTTTCAAATGGCATCCAGTTTTCATTGCCCTCTGCAACCTCTTTCAGTTTGGACCAGTCTAAAATTTTAAAAAACGGGAAAGGGTTAACCCATTACAAGACAACCAATATTTCAGACTGGTCTAGATTGAAAGAAATTGTAGACAACAATTATTAAGTAGACGGAACTATATCTTTTTGTCTTTTGATAGAAACATTGTAGATAATGAAGAAATTACTTTAAAAAAATAATAGGGAAAACACTGTGTAAAATGAAGAAAATGCTTGTAGCAAGCAATGTCTTCAATTTTCACAATGTTTTCTACCCAGAAAGTGGGAAAAATCTAAAATTTGATAAACATTAAATTGTTGTCTGCAACTCTTCAATTTGGACCAGTTTAAGATTTGGTCATCTGTTAATGGGCTGACAAAAGACTCTTACACTCATGGTTTTTCAGTACTTTCAGCCCTGTGATATCAACCTGTGTATTGCTGAATAAAATCCTTTACAGACAGTACGGGAGGCATTGATAGCGGTTGAATTATCATTTTGAAAATTTATTTTCTAAACATCTCTAGCTGAAAAGAGTGAGACAAAGTTCATACTTCACAAATGTCTTGGTCCTATACATCCTGCAAAAACAGGAATATTTAGGGTTCTGAAAGACAAAAATTAAATGCAATTCTAAATAAGATTTTGTTTGGTATGACATATATAATTCAGTTAAAAGAGGTAAAGTATAAATCATTAAAAATTTATACCAATATTATAACAATTCCTTGGGTTTGCTTCACAAGTTGTAAAGCAAAATGTAAATGAACCAAAAAATAAGTTCAATGACATGTACAATATATCCCTGGAGATTGCTCAGAAATAACTCATTTACTCAATTCTGGTGTTAAACAGCCTAAATAAGCAGATGGTCCTGATTTTCTGAGATAGTCACCGGGCATGGAAAGGTCATGTTTGCCCTCAAATTAAATCTTATTTTCCTTGAAAGGTGGCTTTTAGCACATATCAATATTTGCTTGTCTGTCACTCCTTTGTGTTAATAAGATAAAAAGGATTGGTAGGCAGATCAGGAAGATTTTTTTTACTAAAGAATTATGTCTGCTTGAAAAGTTGCTTAGAATTTGTAATTGCTGGACTAATAAGTGATAATGAATTAAACTACAAGTATCTTAGCTAAGGACCTATTACAGCCTTGCAAATATTCTTGCTAGTATTACGGAAATAATCTATGATGAATGCTCATGCATATATTTTGATAGGCATGTCTTTTCAGTACTTGTAATTAACTTTAACACAATCTCCAAGTAGAGTTGTCGTTTGTTACTCTCACCATATATATCTCTGCAATGAGCTAAATAACAAGATCCTTGTCAAATCAACAAATGAAGTTTACAGTATTTTCTCTGTTGCTTGTTTTAAAACTCATTAATTTACCTATGAACTACTTTTGTGATAAAACAGTTTGAATTGTTAGTGGTAAAAACTCTCATATTCATGTGCCAGTTTTTAGTTTAACCCTTTCCTGTTCAAACCCGGGATTTTACGTTCCTATGATTTTATACTTGGGAAAACTTTGCGGAAAAAGAAGAAATTGCTTGTAACAAGCAATTTCTCCTTTTTCCACAATATTTTCTACCACATAGGATGGTTTCATTTCAAATGGCGTCCAGTTTTCATTGTTGTCTGCAACCTTTCTCAATTTGGACCAGTCTAAAATTTCCAAAAACGGGAAAGGGTTAAATTAGTTGTGTCATGTGACCAAATGATGAGGTATCGGCAACCTATCTACTGGGCAAATAGGAAATAATCTGTTGTGCAAGAGAGTAACTTGACATTCGTTCATAAAAAACTTGGACAAAATGCATCACTGATGATGGGTACTTGACAAAATATCTTTATTCAATGTTTGGACATATTATTTTACTTGTTAGGTTACTTGAACAAAAAGTTTTACTTGTAAGGCTTATATACTTGACTACAGGTCTTATATTGGTTAAGTTTCTCAATTTTGATGAAACTTTGTCAGAATAAGTCATAAGAATAAATCCTATCAGGAATGTGAAGATTGTATTGGAAAGAACAGGAAAAGGGGCCTGAATGATATCTTTTTTTTACACTCTAGGAGCCAAAATTTTGGCCCAATCTTGCTGAAACACGGTCAGAATGGTTCATATGTCTAAAGATAAGCACTTTTGGAATTTGGAAGGTTCAGTTGGAAAAATCAGGAAAAGGGGCCTCAATGATAATTGCTTTGTTTGCACTCTAAGGGCTACGATTTCAACCGAATCTTGCTGAAACTTGGTCAGAATGATTGTTACGTCATTAGGATGAATTTTGAAAAATGGGAAGGTTCTGTTGGAAAACACAGGAAAAAGAGAGCTTTGTTAAAAATCTAGGGGCCACAATTTTGGCTTAATCTTGAAAATTGGTGAGAATGGATGTTAGATCTTATGGATGAACCCTAATGAAAATGGGAAGGTACCATTTGAAAACATCGGATAGGAGTCTTCATGACAACTTCTTTTACAGTTGAGGGCCACAATTTTGGCCAAATCTTACTTAAACTTTGTCAGAATGATTGTAATGTCCTAAGGATGAACCCTATTGAAAATTGGAAGATTCAATCGGGAAAAACAGGAATAGGGTGGCAATTTCTTTGTTTACACTCTTTGGGCAAAATCACTCTATGGGCAACAGTTTTGTCTCAATCTTTCTGAAACTTGGTCAGGATGATAGTTATGTGGTAAGGATGAGCCCTATTATAAAGATGGGAAGGTTCCGTTGGAAAATACTGCAAAAAGGGCATCAAGTAATGTTTTAATCCATTACCACACAGTGACGCTTTTGGATGCCCCTCAATAAAAACAAATAGGTAAACATTGTATAAAATGAAGAAATTGCTTATGTTTTCTACTGAGAAAGTAAAAAAATCTATAATTTTATAACTTAATTGTCATCTGCAACTCCATTTGATTTGAACAAGTCTTAAATTTCATTGTCTTGTAATGGGTTAAAGTACTAGTCCAGCCCAGAATTTTTTTTTTTCTGTTTTCTTTAAATTTAAACAAAGCGATGTTTATATAGGACACTACACTTCATCGCATCATTCAAATATTTGTAGTTTTGCAGTAATTGCTGTGTAAAGTCTCGATTTTTACCTGTCGAGATGTACACTTCCGCTATCGCCACTGGTTAGTCTCCGATAATCCGATGACGTCAGCCTCTGTAGAGGTGCTTTATTTACACACTGGGGGAATGGCGAATAAAGACAGTAAATCGGACACAAGTTGCGATCTTTCACTTTCATGTTGGTCCTCACCATTCGGATCCGATGCCGAATCTTTAGATTTAGAATATGGACAACAGGCAGACATTTACGAATCTATCCAACCTTATCAATTCGAACCGTACTTGTCCGATAAATCAGACCATGCCGGGTGACGAATCGACGAGTGACGAAAGGAGACTTCTCAGTAACGAATGGTAATTGATTGAATTTAGCTAATTTATTCAAATAAAAACAGAGTATAGATTGTATATTTGTTGCGGAAAAAAGACTTATCGTACGTTACGTAAGAAAATCGATTTTCGTGTCAATTTCCTTTTTCGAACCAGATTACGTTCGCACCTGATTTTATACCTTGATGTACGGCATATTACCTTTCGTAGAAATTTTCAGAGTTTTCTTTTAATGAAATATGGCCAGTGGTCGTCTACGCCACCCGTCCTCAGACACAAAATGCCTTTTCGAAGAGGGCTTGCCGTTACTTTAAACATTATAGTCCCTTCGAAATAGAATGTTTCACGATAGTTAACCATTAAAATTCGATCCCGCATTTTTAGGCATTGTCAAAATATTCATCAATATATAAGAAAATAAAAAAGAAAAGCAGAAATGACTTGATAGCAATTTCGTCTTTACTCTCAATGTTTTCTATCCTGTCTGGCACCACACATTTTAATTTGTGCAAGCTTCGATTTTCGTCTGTAACGCAGTATTTCAATTATGACTAGTCAACCAATATGGCATAACATGGTTCCACTTACTGACCAAAAGATATAAAGATTTGTTTCCTTATTTTCCAAATCAAAAATCCCGTAGAATAAAACAATATGGAAAAGGGAGAGATTTCTTGCAAAGCCCGTGTCTTCTTTTCATAAAATGTTTACTTCCAATGGAACAAGGGTGTTATCAGTAATATATTTTAGAATAATCAGTTATGAGAGGACCCGTAATATTTGGGTTACCATCAACCCATTATCACACGACAAAATTATGGACTGGTCTAAGTTAAAAGAATTTGCAGACGACTTTTTTTACTTGGTGAAATTCATAAAAAAACATTGTTGATCATTGATTTGGGGTTACGATTAACCCATTATCACATGACAAAACCGCGGACTGGTCTAAGTTCCAAAATTTTACAGACAATTATTTTTACTTGATGAATTTAAAAAGCTTTGTCCTTTAAGGTAGAAAACATTGTAAATAATAATGGAACAGCATCCTTGTTCAGTTGAACCGGCTTTGGAGTAATACCCATGTGTTCTTTGTCAAAAAAAAAAATTAAAAGGAAAGCAATCTCTTTCAAAATGATCGGAACAAAGCATAGAATAATTCGTTGGTCCAGCCCATACCCGTTTCACTTTTACGAAATCTGTCCGCTGTTTTCTCCGCACAGCATCTTTCCGAAAAGTGTGAATAGAAACCCCGTCTATATATCTGTTTCCATAATTTGCAGCGACGCAACGCATGCCGCCAGCAATTTTACTAGCACCCTCTATCGTTCCTTTATGCATGATTAACTCTTATTCACTTTTATGAGTGATTTTTATGCAAGAAAACTTCCTATTCATACATGTAAACACAGTAAGAGTAAAGCGTCGGTACAGATCGTGACGTCACACGGGGTTATCATCCGAATCGATTTGGAGCTCGCTAATTGGATTTTTCCGTTTGCACACCTGTGCTGATTAACACAAAATCAGCTTTCACATCGCCATCGGAATAGCAAATTAGTAAACAAAAAAGGATAATGAAATAGGAAATGCAAAAAGTAAAAAACGCATATCTGGGCTGGACTAGTCCTTTAAGGATTCCTCAAGTAATTCATTTAGTACTTTGATTTGAAATGGGTTATTTTTTTTTCTTTTTTTTTTTTTAATTTGGTCCCATACCAGATGATAACATTTTAGACTGGTCCAAATTTAAAGATGTTGCAGACAACAAATTTAAGTTGATGGAATTTTGGATTTTCTTAAACTTTCTCTGCAGAATACACTGTGGATAATGAAAAAATTGCTTGTAACAAGCAATTTGTTCATTTTTATACGCCCGTCGAAGATGGGATGTATTATGGGATCACCCGTGGTGTCCGGGCGTCCTGGCGTCCGGGCGTCCGGTTGTCCGGGCGGTGTCCACTTCTTTGTCCAGAGCATAACATTGTCACCGTAAGCCCGATTGACTTTAAACTTGGCAGTTATATTCTTCTCATCAATACGGAGTGCAGTGCTCAATAACAATAACTCTTCCTGGCCTATTTTTTTAGTTATTGCCCTTTGTTGTTTTTCATACTTGAATAGATCTCACCAAGGGGGAGTGCAGTGCATAAGAACCATAACTCTACCTTACCTATTTTGTGAGTTATTGCCCTTTGTTGTTTATCATACTTGAATCTTGTCCGGAGTATATCTCTAAAAGTATAATAGCTAGAATCATGAAATTTCATGGATGGATAGAGCTCACCAAATAGGAGTGCAGTGTACAAGAACCATAACAATTCCTAGCCTATTTTTTGAGTCATTGCCCTTTGTTGTTTTTTTATACTTTAATCTTGTCTGGAGTATATCTCTAAAAGTATAATAGCTAGAATCATGAAATTACATGGATGGATAGAGCTCACCAAGTGGGAGTGCAGTGTACAAGAACCATAACTCTACCTAGCCATTTTTTTGAGTTAATGCCCTTTGTTGTTTTTTATACTTGAATCTTGTCTGGAGTATATCTCTAAAAGAATAATAGCTAAATCATGAAATTACATGGATTGATAGAGCTCACCAAGGGGGAGTGCAGTGTACAAGAACCATAACTCTACCTAGCCAATTTTTTGAGTTATTGCCCTTTGTTGTTTTTCATACTTGAATCTTGTCCGGAGTTTATCTCTAAAAGTATTATAGCTAGGATCATGAAACATTATGGGTGTATAGATCTCACCAAGGGGGAGTGCAGTGCACAAGAACCATAACTCTCCCTGGCCTATTTTTTGAGTTATTGCCCTTTGTTGTTTTTCATACTTGAATCTTGTCTGGAGTATATCTCTAAAAGTATTATAGCTAGGATCATGAAACTTTATGGGTGTATAGATCTCACCAAGGGGGAGTGCAGTGCACAAAAACCATAACTCTACCTGGCCTATTTTTTTTAAGTTATTGCCCTTTGTTGTTTTTCATACTTAAACCTTGTCCGGCGTATATCTCTTAAAGTAAAATAGCTAGAATAATGAAATTTCATGGATGGATAGAGCTCACCAAGTGGGAGTGCAGTGCACAAGAACCATAACTCTACCTTGCCTATTTTTGAGTTATTGCCCTTTGTTGTTTTTCTTACTTGAATCTTGTCCGGAGTATATCTCTAAAAGTATTATAGCTAGGATCATGATACTTCATGGGTGTATAGATCTCACCAAAGGGGAGTGCAGTGCACAAGAACCATAACTCTACCTTGCCTATTTTTTGAGTTATTGCCCTTTGTTGTTTATCATACTTGAATCTTGTCCGGAGTATATCTCTAAAAGTATAATAGCTAGAATCATGAAATTTCATGGATGGATAGAGCTCACCAAATGGGAGTGCAGTGTACAAGAACCATAACTATTCCTAGCCTATTTTTTGAGTTATTGCCCTTTGTTGTTTTTTTATACTTTAATCTTGTCCGGAGTATATCTCTAAAAGTATAATAGCTAGAATCATGAAATTACATGGATGGATAGAGCTCACCAAGTGGGAGTGCAGTGTACAAGAACAATAACTCTACCTAGCAAATATTTTGAGTTAATGCCCTTTGTTGTTTTTTATACTTGAATCTTGTCTGGAGTATATCTCTAAAAGAATAATAGCTAAAATCATGAAATTACATGGATTGATAGAGCTCACCAAGGGGGAGTGCAGTGTACAAGAACCATAACTCTACCTAGCCAATTTTTTGAGTTATTGCCCTTTGTTGTTTTTCATACTTGAATCTTGTCCGGAGTATATCTCTAAAAGTATTATAGCTAGGAACATGATACTTCATGGGTGTATAGATCTCACCAAGGGGGAGTGCAGTGCACAAGAACCATAACTCTCCCTGGCCTATTTTTTGAGTTATTGCCCTTTGTTGTTTTTCATACTTGAATCTTGTCCGGAGTATATCTCTAAAAGTATTATAGCTAGGATCATGAAACTTTATGGGTGTATAGATCTCACCAAGGGGGAGTGCAGTGCACAAAAACCATAACTCTACCTGGCCTATTTTTTTACTTATTGCCCTTTGTTGTTTTTCATACTTAAATCTTGTCCGGCGTATATCTCTTAAAGTATAATAGCTAGAATAATTAAATTTCATGGATGGTTAGAGCTCACCAAGTGGGAGTGCAGTGTACAAGAACCATAACTCTACCTGGCCTATTTTTTGAGTTATTGCCCTTTGTTGTTTTTCTTACTTGAATCTTGTCCGGAGTATATCTCTAAAAGTATTATAGCTAGGATCATGTTACTTCATGGGTGTATAGATCTCACCAAGTGGGAGTGCAGTGCACAAGAACCATAACTCTACCTTGCCTATTTTTTGAGTTATTGCCCTTTGTTGTTTATCATACTTGAATCTTGTCCGGAGTATATCTCTAAAAGTATAATAGCTAGAATCATGAAATTTCATGGATGGATAGAGCTCACCAAATGGGAGTGCAGTGTACAAGAACCATAACTATTCCTAGCCTATTTTTTGAGTTATTGCCCTTTGTTGTTTTTTTATACTTTAATCTTGTCCAGAGTATCTCTAAAAGTATAATAGCTAGAATCATGAAATTACATGGATGGATAGAGCTCACCAAGTGGGAGTGCAGTGTACAAGAACCATAACTCTATCTAGCCAATTTTTTGAGTTAATGCCCTTTGTTGTTTTTTATACTTGAATCTTGTCTGGAGTATATCTCTAAAAGAATAATAGCTAAAATCATGAAATTACATGCATTGATAGAGCTCACCGAAGAGGGGTGCAGTGTACAAGAACCATAACTCTACCTAGCCAATTTTTTGAGTTATTGCCCTTTGTTGTTTTTCATACTTGAATCTTGTCCGGAGTATATCTCTAAAAGTATTATAGCTAGGAACATGATACTTCATGGGTGTATAGATCTCACCAAGGGGGAGTGCAGTGCACAAGAACCATAACTCTCCCTGGCCTACTTTTTGAGTTATTGCCCTTTGTTGTTTTTCATACTTGAATCTTGTCCGGAGTATATCTCTAAAAGTATTATAGCTAGGATCATGAAATTTAATGGATTGATAGAGCTCACCAAGGGGGAGTGCAGTGCACAAAAACCATAACTCTACCTGGCCTATTTTTTTAGTTATTACCCCTTGTTGTTTTTAATACTTAAATCTTGTAGTGCGTATATCTCTAAAAGTATAATAGCTAGAATAATGAAATTTATTGAATGGATAGAGCTCACCAAGTGGGAGTGCAGTGCACAAGAACCATAACTCTACCTAGGTAATTTTTTGAGTTATTGCCCTCTGTTGTTTTTCATACTTGTATCTTGTCTGGAGTATATCTCTAAAAGTATAATAGCTAGAATCATGAAATTTCATGGATGGATAGAGCTCACCAAGTGGGAGTGCAGTGTACAAGAACCATAACTCTACCTAGCCTATTTTTTGAGTTATTCCCCTTTGTTGTTTATCATACTTGAATCTTGTCCGGAGTAAATCTCTAAATGTAAAATAGCTAGAAACATGAAACTTCATGGATGGATAGATCTCACCAGGGGGGGTGCAGTGTACAAGAACCATAACTCAACCTAGCCTATTTTTTGAGTTATTCCCCTTTGTTGTTTTTCATACTTGAATCTTGTCCGGAGTATATCTCTAAAAGTATTATAGCTAGGAACATGATACTTCATGGGTGTATAGATCTCACCAAGGGGGAGTGCAGTGCACAAGAACCATAACTCTCCCTGGCCTACTTTTTGAGTTATTGCCCTTTGTTGTTTTTCATACTTGAATCTTGTCCGGAGTATATCTCTAAAAGTATTATAGCTAGGATCATGAAACTTTATGGGTGTATAGATCTCACCAAGGGGGAGTGCAGTGCACAAAAACCATAACTCTACCTGGCCTATTTTTTTAGTTATTACCCCTTGTTGTTTTTAATACTTAAATCTTGTAGTGCGTATATCTCTAAAAGTATAATAGCTAGAATAATGAAATTTATTGAATGGATAGAGCTCACCAAGTGGGAGTGCAGTGCACAAGAACCATAACTCTACCTAGGTAATTTTTTGAGTTATTGCCCTCTGTTGTTTTTCATACTTGTATCTTGTCTGGAGTATATCTCTAAAAGTATAATAGCTAGAATCATGAAATTTCATGGATGGATAGAGCTCACCAAGTGGGAGTGCAGTGTACAAGAACCATAACTCTACCTAGCCTATTTTTTGAGTTATTCCCCTTTGTTGTTTATCATACTTGAATCTTGTCCGGAGTAAATCTCTAAATGTAAAATAGCTAGAAACATGAAACTTCATGGATGGATAGATCTCACCAGGGGGGGTGCAGTGTACAAGAACCATAACTCAACCTAGCGTATAACTTGAGTTTTTGTCCTTTGTTGTTTTCCATACTTTGTTTGAGAAAAAATATTCATTCAAAATAACCTCAGTTCTATTCAAACCTCCAGTTAATATTAAGCAGTGTGACGGGCGTATCTTGTGACAATTTGGCACCTTGTTCACACTGTTTTCACATTTGTTTTTCTTGGGGATGTCAAAAAGTGTCTTTGTGTGGGAATGGATTAAAAAAGATAGATAAGCCATATTAAGATACAATCTTTGCCTGTAAGCCAGTGAAACTTTTAAAATTTCTGTCAAATTTTGATGAAGTAAACCCTGGGGATTGTGTTGTAATGGGTTAATTACAATGCTTACACAGGTTCAAATTACTGTGACTGACAATAATTCATAATTATATGACAATTCTTATATCTGTCAACTCTTGGGTGCCAGGGTTGAAAGATAATATTCTTGTACCAGTCTAGTTTTGATTGTTTCAATTGTTCTTTTAGCTAGCAAAGCGTTACCTTCGAAAGCTTAAGTTAACAGACAAAATTTTGAGGTTTAATGAGTGCAAACTGCCACCGGAGACTTAACCACTAAATCTGTTAAATACCTACACCATAAAAAGTAGTTCTAATGTATTTTATGGAATATTGCCAACTCTGGCTCCAACTTCATCACCTAGGTATTTTTCACTCCACTTGAGCACATTGTGTTATAATGACTCTGATCAGAGTCTTCAAAGAAATTGCAGGCGACAATTTCAAATTGTTGAAAATTCTAAAATATTTATCTCTTTAGGTAGAAAACAATGTGGAAATTGAAAAAATTGCTTGTAACATTTCTTAACCCATTCCAACTCAACAAAATTTTAGACCGGTCCAAATTGAAAGGAGCTGCAGACGATATATTCAAGTTGGTGGATTTTAACTTTTCTTTGACTTTTTGGAGAGAAAACATTGTGGATAATGAAGAAATTGCTTGATCCAAGCAATTTCTTCATTTTCCACAATGTTTTCCAAAGCTTTTTCGTTGAGGGGCGTAAAAAGGAGGGATTGAGTTGGAATGGGTTAAGGGATGTAAAAAGGAGGGATATGTGTGAATGACTTAAATCCATGGTTACTTTAATTGTGTTTCTTTATCATGATTATGTTTGACAAAGAAGATTACTGAATAAAACAGTGCTTTGCTAACTTCAAGTACTTTTCAGTACTTTGATTTCTTTAGAACCTTATGAGAACTGTTTGCTATGGATTTCTGCTAGCTTGAGGACTGTTAAAGAGTTTGGTAAGAGACCTGTCAGACTTTCCATTTAGAATGTTTTTGGATCCATTACTTGTAATGTTATTTATATTATATATATTCAATACACTTGCTCTTGATTTATAGAGAACTTTTACTGGAAGTATTTTTCCAGGACAAATGAAAATAATGATCTTGCATAAAAGTGAAAATTTATAGGGGTTTCTCATGCAATAATGAATTAATTAAACAATCAAGCCATTCTATAAGCAGATAAAACAAGGCTTTGATATTAATTTCAAGTCTTTTTTTATGCAGAACTCCAAAGAGCAAAATGTTGTTACGACAAATTTCATACAATGATATAAATATAATTATCCCATTCCCACACATTTGAGCATTTTGACGCCCCTCAAGAAAAACAATTTGGAAAACATCTTGTAAATGAAGAAATTTCTTACAAGAAGCAATTTTTTCATGGTCCACAATGTTTTCTACCTAGAAAGGTAAAATAGATTTTAAGTTTCATGAACTCCAAATTGTCGTCTGCAACTCCTTTCAATTGGGACTAGTCCAACATTTTGCTGTCTGGTAATGGGTTAAAACAATATTGTGATAATAATACATTAACCCTTGTCATGCTGAACCCGAAATATTCCGGTTTTGGCAGAAGGTGTTGACCAAGATTAGCCTGCACATAAGTTCAGTCTGATCTTGGTCCAAACCTCCTGCTTGTACTTTTCCTGCCAGAGTTGTTTATGAATTTATTTCTAAAAGAAATATTGATTTTTGAACAACAAATTCTATCAGTGCTTTCAGCCCTTTGATTTTACAGCAATTCAGTAAGGAAATTTATACAGCATGACAAGGGTTAATAATGATACTTCTAACTCCATACGGTTTCACAAATTTCTTGCTGAGAATAATTCCACTTTTGGACCACAGGGATTGTGGCTTGGTTGTTTCAGAAAAAAACACAAGGTATTGTTGCATACCTACATTGTTGTTGTTTTCAAAAAAACTTTGACATTTTGTAATATCTCTTTTATTAAAGAATACATTCACTAGAAACTTGGAATATACATTCACTATGGAAGAAACAATCTTTACAAGAAGGGGTATAACTCTAAATTCCTTGAGTCTTTTTCATCTAATCATGCTCCTTTTTGGACCCAAAGATTTCTGTTTGTTACAAGCCATTTCTTCATTTTCTTCAATTGTCGCTACATCAATAGACAAAAGAGATAATGATAGATAAATAAAATTATTATTGTTGTCCCCACAATCTTTTATTTGAACTAGACTCAAATTTTGTAGCCTTGTTTAACCCATTCCCACACAATTAGGCTCTTGGAAGCCCCAAGGAAAATAATAGGGAAAATATTTCAAGCAATTGCTTCATTTTCCACAATATTTTATACCCAGGATGTTGAAAAAATGACACAAACTTTGAATTGTCTTCTGCAACTTCCTTCAAATTTGACCTGTCTAAAATTTTGTCATCTGGTAATGAGTTAACCCATTCCCAGACAATGATGCTTTTGATGCCACTCAAGAACAACAATTGGGAAAACATTATGTAAAATAAAGAAATTGTTTGTTAAAGAAACCACATTATTTACAGACTGTCTTGTACTAGAACCTCAAAATGTCCGAAGACAGTTTCTGTTGTAATGACTGTAGCTAATTTTCTGTATGGCCATCTTTCCTTGAGGCCAATTTGTGTTATAATCATGTTGTAGCTCTGAAGACCTATCGAATTTACATTTGTCTCACAGGGTATTGCCTGTAATAGGGATGGTGATCACACAGGAAAAAAGCAGCAAAAAAAGAAATTCTTGTTATTTTGATAGTTAACCTTGTAAATAGGTTTTGATCTTAGAAACTCAAGGGCATGAGGATTGATTAACCCTTTGCTGTTCAATCCCTGGTTTTTAGCAATTTTGCATATGCAAAATTGCTATTTAAATTTGACCCCAAAATTGCTTGTAAATTTCTACGCATTCCATGCTCAGAAAATTGAAGCGAAACTCTACGCGATTGCCTCCATCTTGTTTCACGGCTGATTTCAGAAAATAACTCAATTGCTGAATGTCCACAGCCAGCTTTCTGCTGTAAAGGAACAAGGAAAGCCATTTAAATCTTCGAGAAAGGTATCTTAATGTATTCATGATGAAATGTCTATGAGGGAAAAATTTACCCATGTTAAGAAAAAATCTAGGTCAGTGGTCATTGGAGCCAAGTGAATACATATAAACAAACTCTGAACTTTGACCTGGCAAGGGGGAGCTAATTAACCCATTCCCACACAATGATGCTTTTAAATGCCCTTCAATATGAAAGATTATGAAATAATTGTGTAAAATGAAGAAATTGCTTGTTACAAGCAATTTCTTCATTATCCACAATGTTTTCTACCCTAAAAGACAAAAAAAGAGAAGATTTCATCAACTTTAAAGTGCCGTCTGCAACTTCTTTGAATTTGGACTGGTGTAAAATGTTGTTGTGTGGGAATGGGTTAACGAATGACAGTAAATCTCAGCATTCTACAATAGATATATGATTAAATCCCAATTACATTTGAGGTTTTAGCCTATCAATTCCATTGAATCAAATACAACCTTTCAATTCTAGAATTCGAAATATATATCTTGGAAATGTGCATGTGCTACTTCATTTGTAATAATACTGGTATGCTAATTGCGAAAGAATTCAACGCTTGTTTCGATTTTCTTGCTCTTTTATCATTCAACCTATTACCACACAACCCAACATTATCATGGACTGGTGAAATAAAGTTCAGGAAATATTGTGATGAAAGCAAAATAACGAGCAGGAGTTAACCCATTCCCACACAGCAAAATTTTAGACTGGTCCAAATTGAAAGGAGCTGCAGATGACAATTTAAAGATTATGAAATTTTGATTTTTTATTTACTTTTGGGATAGAAAACACTGTGAATAATGAAGAAATTGCTTGTAAAAAGCAATTTCTTCATTTTCCACAATGTTTTCTAAAGCCTATTTTTCTTGGGGGCGTCTAAAAGCATTACTGTGTGGGAATGGGTTAAGCAGTAAACCTTGGATACCATATGAAAAACATTTTCAATTAATCATTTCAGGGCTTATATTTATTCATTTTTGACACTGAGATTCTATAATTGAGAAAACATAGTAAATAAAGAAGAAATTACTTGCACAACAGATGTGCATTCTGATCTTAGCCTAAACTACCTGCTTATTTTTTTTATTTTTAGAGAAATCTTGGAAAACAAGATTTATTTTATTATTATAAAGTCAAAGTTTTCAAATGTAGTGAAAGAGGAAAAATGTTCAGCAGGACAAGGGTTAACTGTTGCGAAAAAACTCAGTGAAGAAGATGAAGCATGGTTGATGATCCTGATAGATATAAGCTGTCTTATAATGGGATAGGAATGTCACCCAGTAATCCAATCTGGTTACACTTGATGAAGTCTCCAGAGAGCTTGATTCTCTTGCTCTTCTACTGTAATTGACTGCACTGTTTCTTTAACCCTTTCCTGTTAAATCACTGGGTTTGACGACCCTGTGAATTTATATTTGAGAAAATATTGCAGAAAAAAGAAGAAATTACTTGTAACAAGCAATTTCTTCTTTTTATACAATGTTTTGTTTCCTACTGAACAGTCATTTTTAGCTCTACTGGCCGAAGGCCACTAGAGCTATAGCGATGGCTTTTTCCCGTCCGGCGTCCGTCCGTTCGTCCTTCCATCGTCCGTCCGTTAAACTTTTCCTCGTTTACGCAATAAAATCCACAGTTTTCATCGGATTCTCTTCGAACTTTCACAGAATGATTGTACCATCATAAGGATTGTTCCTTTCGAAATTGGGTCGGATCCGTCAATAAAACACAGGAAAAGGGGCCTAATTAAAACTTAATTAAAAAATCTTCGTTTACGCGATAAAGTCCACAGTTTTCATCGGATTCTCTTCAAACTTCGACAGAATGATTGTACCATCATAAGGATCGTTCCTTTCGAAAATGGATATGATCCGTCAAGAAACACGGTAAAGGGGCCTTATGAAAATTTAATTAAAAATTCAATTAAAAATCCTCGTTTACACGATGAGTCCACAGTTTTCATCGGATTCTCTTCAAACTTTCTCAGAATGATTGAACCATCATAAGGATCATTCCTTTCGAAAATGGGTATGATCCGTCAAGAAACACGGGAAAAGGGGCCTTATGAAAATTTAATTAAAAAATCCTCGTTTACGCGATAGAATCCACAGTTCTCATCAGATTCTCTTCAAACTTTCACAGAATGATTGTACCAACATAAGGATCGTTCCTTTCGAAATTGGGTATGATCCGTCAAGAAACACAGGAAAAGGGGCCTTATGAAAATTCATTAAAAATTCAATTAAAAATCCTCGTTTATGAGAAAGATTCCACAGTTGTCATCGGATTCTCTTCAAACTTTCACAGAATGATTGTACCAACATAAGGATCGTTTCTTTCAAAATTGGGTCTGATCCGTCAAGAAATACGGGAAAAGGGGCATTAAGAAAATTTAATTAAAAAATCCTCGTTTACGAGATAGAGTCCACAGTTTCCATTGGATTCTCTTCAAACTTTCACAGAATGATTGTACCAACATAAGGATGGTTCCTTTCGAAATTTGGTATGATCCGTCTAGAAACACGGGAAAAGGGGCCTTATGAAAATTTAATTAAAAATTCAATTAAAAATCCTCGTTTACGCAATAGAGTCCACAGTTTTCATTGGATTCTCTTCAAACTTTCACAGAATGATTGTACCAACATAAGGATAGTTCCATTTTGAAATTGGGTATTATCTGTCCAGAAACATGGGAAAAGGGGCCTTTTGAAAATTTAATTAAAAAATTCTTGTTAACACTCTGGTCAATAGTTTTCATCGGATTCCCTTCAAACTTTCACAGAATGATTGTACTATCATAAGGATTGTACCTTTTGGAATTGGATATGATTCCTCAAGAAACATGGGAAAAGGGGCCTTATTGAAATTTAATTCAAAGATCTTTGTTAACACTCTAGAGTCCACAGTTTTCATCTGATTGACTTCAAACTTTCACAGAATGATTGTACCATCATAAGAATTGTTCCTTTCAAAATTTGGTATGATCAGTCAAGGACCACGGGAAAAAGGGGCCCGATAAAAACTGGAATGAAAAAGTCCCCGTAAACACAATAGAGTCCATAGTTTTCAACAAATTCTCTTCAAACATTCCCAGAAAGATTATTACATTAAATGGATTGTTCCTTTCGGAAGTAGGTTTGATCCATCAAGTTTCATGGGAAAAGAGGCCCTAAGAAAATTTAGTAAAAAAAATCTTAGTTAACACATAATGGCCCTAGATTTCACCTGATTGACTTCAAACTTTCACATAATGATTGTACCATCATAAGGATTGTTCCTTTCAAATTGGGTCTGATCCATTGAGAAACATTGGAAAAGGGGCCTTAGGAAAATTCAATAAAAAAAATCTTAATTAATTCTTGTAAGTCCACAGATGAGATGGGGTTGTCTTTATACTCAAACAGAATAATTATACTTTTGTAAGAAGAGTTCCCTTTGGAATTGGTTCAGATCCATCAAGTAACATGGGAAAAGGGGCCATATGAAAATTCAGTTAATAAAACCCTGTTAACACAATATAGCCAACAGCTTTGATCAGATTTTGTTGAAACTTTCACAGAATGATTGGAAGGTCATAACTATCATTCTTTTCATAACAGGGTTTGAACTGTCAAGAAGCACAGGAAAAGGGGCCTTATGAAAATTTCATTTATAAATCCTTGTTACCAAGTCCAGAGCTTTCACAGAATGTTTGTACCATCATAAGGATTGTTTCTTTCCAAATTGGGCCTGATCTGTCTAGTATCATAGAAAAAGGGGCCTTATGAAAAATTATTACCAAATCCTCATAAACACAACAATGCCCTCAGTCTTTATCAGAATCTCTTCAAACTTTAATAGAATGATTGTACCATCATTTGGATTGTTCCTTTGTAAATTAGGTCTGATTGGTTAAGTGACACAAGAAAAGGGACCTTATAAAATTTTATTACAAAACATCATTATCACAATCAAGTCCTCAGTCTTTATCATTTTCTTCAAACTATCATTAGGATTGTTCCTTTGTACATTGGGTCTGATTTGTTAAGTTTCACGGAAAAAGGGGCCTTATGAAAATTTTGTTACAAAAATTCTTGACACAATTCAGTCCACTGTTTTCATTGATTCTCTTTAACTTTTAAAGAATGATTGTACCTTCATTAGAATTGTTACTTTTGAAATTCGGTTTGTTCTGTAAAGTATCATGAGAAAAGGGGCCCTCTGAAGATTTCACTATAAACTCATTAACACAATAAATTCCACAGATTAAACAGATTGATTGTACCATCATTCCAATTGTTGATTTTGACAGTGGATCTGACTATGGCAAGCGTCACATAAAAAGGGGCCTTATGAAAAACTCTCTTAAATATTCTGGTTAACACAATGATGTCCCTTGATTTCACCGGATTCACTTCAAAATTTCACAGAATGATTGTACAAATACTTAAATGGTTCTTTTCAGAACTGGGTACAATCCATCAAGTATCATGTAAAAAGGGGCCCATGATTTTTTTTAAAAATATTCTAGTAAACATAATGAATTCCCAATATTTCATCGGATTCACTTTTAACTTTCACAGAATGATAAAACCAACAGTAATATATCACGGGAAAAGGGGCCTTATGAGAACTTGCATTTAATATCTTTGTTAACACAATAAAGTCAACAGTTTTATTGGATTCTCTTCAAAGATGCATGGAATAATTGTGGTATTCGAAACACAGGAAAAGGGGCCTTACAGATTATCATTCAAAACATTCTTGTGTATGTGATGAAGATCACAATCATTATCAAATTGTCTTTTAAATTTCACAGGACAATTGTCGGGTAGTAAGGAAAGTTCCTTTTGGATTGACATTGATCCATCTGAAAACACAGGAAAAGGGGCTTATTTGATTTTCATTCAAAACAATCCTGTTTATGTGATAAAGTCCACAATTATTGTCAGATTCTGATGATAATTTCACAGAATGATTGTAGGGTCATAAGGTAACTTTCTTTTGGAAATGGAGTGGATCCGTCATGAAACATGGGAAAAGGGACCTTGAGGATTGTTGCTTAAAAGGATAAAGGGGATAAAGCCCTTTTTTTTTCTTTATGCATTCTTCTTTGAGCAATTAACTTCCTTAAATATCAGATTTCTTTAATGGAAAACTTGATAACCAGTAGAGCGTCTCAGGCCCTCATGGGCCTCTTGTTCTAATTACTTTCAAAGTAGATTTTTGTCTTCAAAACCTTTGAATTTGGACAGGTCTAAAATTTTGCACAACAGGCATCTGCATGTGGTGCTCTTGTTTAACCCATTCCCATATCATCCCTCTTTTTGACGCCCCTCAAGAAAAAAGCTTGGGAAAACCTTGTGGAAAGTGTTCGGTAATGGGTTTAGTCATTTCATGAAGTACAGACTTTCCGAAAAGTCTTGCTGCAGCTCAAAAAATGTACACTTTTGGACATTGCTGTAAAGGTCTTTTTGATTCAGTTTTATCCTGACCATTGATTGGCTGATTAGATTTGATTAGCGTCCAGAATTACAGTGGTTTTTGTACAGGGTTTTGTCTTGTTGTCTTGGTGATGCCAGTATAACAGACAATAACTTGTTGTTTGTCTCACGACACTGTTCACCTAACAAGTATTATTGATAGGCAATGTTGACAGATCAAGGCAATTTTGTCAGCTTACGGATCTTTTTTCTGGAAAGACATTGTCGAAATAATGAGTTATATGTTATACAATCTCTAATGACAAACACAATCAAAGGACTGAAAGTCCTGTGAACAATTTTGTTGGCATAATGTCTATTTGACACCCATGTAAGATCATGATAAAGAGTCAGTAAAGATACACACACAAAGTGCATTTATCACCAACTTGAATCGAAAGCAGTTGGGCTCAAATCAAAGATGAAGGCAGAGTATTGAAACACAAACAAGATCACAAACATAATTATGCACCTAGGGTTATCACAGTTTATATAGTTCTATACAGAACATACATGTTTAAAAAAAAAATGAACTCCATAAGTAATACTTGATGTAGAAGATTTTGTACCCAGGTTCCAACAACGAGGACAATGGCATAAAGGTATTATGAAGGACAGCATGAGAAACAAATCAAATAAAATGAATTTAAAAAAGAAGCGTCATTAGGTGGCTTGTTACAAGCAATTTCAATGTTTTCCACAAGGTTTTCCTATGCGTACTTTTAGGGACATAAACATGTGGGTATGGTAATGGGTTGACCCTTGTCATGCTGAACAAAATCCTTTACAGAGTAGCATTAAAATCAAAGAGCTGAAAAAACTGGAGTACTTATTATTGGTTAATATCTATACTGAAAATTCATCTTTTAAACAACTCCATCTTTCCCCCTGTCATGCTGAATAAAATCCCTTTTAGAAGTGTATAAAAATCAAAGTGCTGAAAGCACTGGTAGTACTTGCTCTTTAGTTGTCAATACTTCTTTTGAAAATTAATTTCACAAACAACTCTTGTTTCTAAAGGACAGACAGGAGGTGTAGACTAAGCTCAGACTGCACTTATGTGCAGTCTGATCTTTGTCTATACCTCCTGCTAAAACCGGAAATATTCCGGGTACAGCTTGACAAGAGTTAAATGGGACATACAGGTGGTATAGACTAAAATCTAACTGCAGATACGTGCAGGCTGATTTTTGTCTCTACCCCCTACCAGAACAGGACTGGGTTATGCATTACAAGGTTGAATAGAAAAGATACCACATTCAAGTAGATGCCCCAAAAAATTATTTCTAAAGAAGTATTTGAATATGTCCTGGAAGCCCCTCACGCAACCAGTGAGGATTGAATTACTCTCGCCTATTCAAATTTAGCCTTAAAAAGACACACCATCAATATTTCGATTAAACCTATGAATGTCTGCCAAATGAATGAGTTTTTGTATTTTTGAATTTCATTTAAACTACCAGACATATCGAAATTAGATGACCTAGTTCTTGTCAGGCATTGGTCGGGATGATTGAGACATCTTTGTCACAAGTAAATGTAGTTGTAGAGTTTTAAGTCTTGAATATGACCTCTGTGTGCTTGTTATTTGACCTATAGCTAGGAGTGTATACTAGCCTTAACCCATTACCAGACAGCAACATTTTAGACGGGTCTAAATTGAAAGGAATAAGAAATGAAAATTTGAGGTTTATGATATTGTAGATTAATTTTTCAACTTTCTGGGCAGAAAACGTGGTGGAAAATGAAGAAATTGCTGTCATTTTCCACAATGTTTTCCTAATTTTTGTGAGGGGCTTCAAAAGGTGTGTGTGGGAATATGTAAAGTCCTAATTGTCTATTTTGGATGACATTTTTTTTATTAAACATATTTTTGTAAAATGCGAAGTATGATTTAACAAGCACTTTTTCATCTTTTATGTTAAAGTCAGTTATTCATTTAATTTTCACATGCAGCAGGAGAAAAGCTTTGAAACTCAAAATAAACATGGAGCCAAAGATGTTAAAGTTGACATGATTTGATTTGTACTGATCATAAATTGCAACCTTTACAAAGTAGCAAAACAAAATCAAAGTACTGAAGTATTGTATGCGTGGTTTTGTAAAGTAATCTTCTTTGTTAAAGGTTATCATGATAAACAAACAAGATTAAAGTTACCAAGGAGTTAACCCATTTTCACACGACTCCTTTTTATGACCTTATGAAAATAGCTCTGGAAACAATGCGTACAATAAAGAAATCGCATGTTACAAGCAATTTTTTCATTTTCCAAATTGTTTTCTACCCAGAGACAATATTTGTAAAATTCTATCAACTAAAATTTATACTGTCATCTGCAACTTCTTTTAAGACTGATCAGAGTCATTTGAAAATGATGTGCTCAGGCAGAGTTTGCAATATTCCTGAAATACATAAGAATACATAAGAATTTATGGCATATGGATTTAGTGGTTAAGTTCCAGTGGCAGTCCCAGACGGCGGCACTCATCCTTTCCGACTATTTGTCTCCCACCAATGGGTCGATAATCGTAGATCTATGTGGGATAGCAGCTGGAGGCTAGGAACAGATGTAATGGCGGTACTGGTGTGAGAAATACCAGGAATCCATTGTTAGGTGCTCCAGCCGCCGCGATATAACTGCAAGATTGTTGAAAACGGCGTAAAACCCCATTCAAACAAACAAAATCCAGTGGCAGTTTGCACTCATTGAACGTAGAGACGACCTCAAAACTTTGTCTGTTGACTTAAGCTAACAAAGCTGTCACTTTGCTGGCTACAATGTATGACGAGATGTTTGTGATAAGAATGAGGCAATCAACTACAGCATAAAGATATCTGTGCGCCTATGAAAAGATAATCATGTCTCTTATTTTAATGCTACACATTTTCTGTCATTTTTCCAAATTATCCTGTTACATTATTCTGCAGAAATTTCTAACCTTCAGGTTGCCTGATATTTTCTCGCAGTCAATTTGACCATTAGAGCAGTTATTGGGAAAGGGTTACGATACTGTAAAAAGTACAAGACCTTTGGGAGAATTTGGAGGGGTTCTTTTCTGTATAATGGTGTTATTCTAGCTTTTCATTATTCCATGCTGTAATTCCGTACCATGATAATGACATTAACTTGTATTGTTTGGGGACTTGGATATCTGTCTCTCATTTTGAACACATTACCAGGAAACAACATTGAACTTTGTCTAATTTGAAAGAACTTTGAGAAGACAATTTTGGTTGTTACAAGATATTTCTTCTTATTACCACAATGTTTTCCAAAGCTCTTTTCTTTGGGGTATAAAGTGGGATCGTGTAGTAATTGCTAATTCCAAGGATCAAGTAGTGCATGAAATTGTAATCAGGACCATCATATGAAAGGCCTAAAGAAATTCCATCAATTGGTAGTTACTCATTACCACACAACAACACTTAACTTTCTCTTTTTCGCACAATATTTTATAAATTTTGGAACTTATTTTCTAATTTTATTGCAACTTGAAATATTGTCTGCGATTTGGACCCAATGGTGTCTGGAATTCCTTCCAGTTAGGACCTTTTTACAATTTTGTTGTCTGGTAATGGGTTAAAGATAAAACTGAAAAAATGGTCAGATCTAGCAAAGATCATTTTGTAGTATGTTATTAAAAAGTATGCCCCTGGGATCAGAAATTACTGCTCCAATGAGTCCTTGGGTTGGGAAAAAAATTCAGACAAAAGAATGCTACAAGACAAAATATTATATGTTTTTTTTTTCATGAAAATAAAATTGGAATATCATGGCGTTCAAAGTACAGACATTTGTATCATAATGCTATTGAACCCATCTTTGTTTGCAAAAGGAACTTTGTATATTTGAGAAAAACTTTTGTTAGAATACAAATCCCATTGAGCTTATTTGGCATGATCTCATGTTTACACATGCGCAAATATCAAAGTAATGTGAAAAGATTAAAGTCATCTGTCTAGGTCAAAACTTTAACAACATATCTTGTTTTATGATATACACCCTTTCGTAACTCACCTGAACACTTCATCATATGATCTATTGTGATTAGCCTTTGTCCAGCTTCTACAAGCATTGTTCTGAAATTACAGACTTCAAATCTGGAGATGGTAAAGCCAGTGGAGCGATACAGGCCCTCTTGGGTCTCTTGTTTATAGTTAGTTTGTCTTGTCTTCACCCTTGTCATGCTGAATAAAATCAGCTACAGAAATACATCAGATTCAAACCGCCGTCATAGTGCAGTCGGTGGCGCATCAGACTCCAAATCTTCATTGATGGGATGTCATGAGTTCGATCCCTAGCGGCGGCACCTTTCCTTTCTCAAATTTGTCTCTCACCAATGGGTGAATAATTGTAAACCTAAGTTGGATAGCAGCTGAAGGCTAGGAAAGGATGTAGTGGTAGTACTGGTGTGTGAAATACCATGAATCAATTGTTAGGTGCTCCAGCCGCCGCAATATGACTGAAATACTTTAGAGATATGCAGTTTGTGAAGACTAAGATCAGACTGCACATATGTGAAGGCAGATCTTTGTCTATACCTCCTGGGTTCAGAATGACAAGGGTTAATTGTTTCTGGAAGATGAGTAATCTGGAGTTGGCCCTGATAAGGCCTTCTGAAAACTTGATGGGCAGAACAAATCCTATGACAATTGAATTGCTGTGACAAGCTTTCCCTGGAAAGTTTTTTCCTAGTTATCACAGTTTAGTATTTCCATTGATTTTGTTTGTATCTCATTTTGTCACATTTGGAGGGCCTGATGGTTTCCTGTCGCACTCTGTCTCATTAGCTGAATAAACTAATGTGGCAAATATTGGAGAAACATGATTATTGTTAGTTTGTTGTCAAAAGGTGGGAAATGTTGTTTTGTACACCGTGGGTTAATCTAGAAGCTAAACTATTATTTTCTATAACCCATTACTTGACAACAAAATTTTAGGCTGGTCAAAGTTGAAAGAAATTGCCATTAACAAGGTAAAGGGAGGTATTGGTGTTTCTAAGATAAGACAAATTTGCCAACTGCTGAAAAATATGCTCAAACGAACATTTACTACTTGAATTCGAGTCAGCTATTATCTTCGCGGTAATCTAATAGGCTTTTTTTTTTTGTATTATAAGAAAGATTAAGAGGAATTTCAGGTTATTTTTAGATATCATGGAATAATTGGCACCACATGACCTCATTGAATATGACCTAAAGTCAAAAGGTAGGTAACAAATTGACAAGCAAAACGACCAACGTCCTAAATTATGTCACATCAAAAGGTTGGCCATCATCAACTAAAATTTGTTGTCTGCAACTTCTATCAATATGGACTAGTCTAAAATTTAGGTAGGTTGGGATGTGTTAATCCTTGTCATGCTGTATAAACTACCGTACCGAATTACTGTAAAATCAAAGGGCTGAAAGCACTGATAGAACTTGTTATTCAAAAAGCAATTTTTTTTTTCAAATCAACTTCATAAACAACTCTGACAGGAAAAGTACAAGCAGGAAGTGAAGACCAAGATCAGACTGCCCTTATGTGCAGGCTGATCTTAGTCTACACCACCTGCCAAAACCGGAATATTCCGGGTTGAGCATGACAAGGGTTAATATAGTTTGCCCCACAATTGGTCATACTTGTGATGAAGGGAAGTTAACATTATATAGCAAATGATTCAAGGGAGGCAGTTGCCTTTCCTTTTTCAAATGTAAGAAGGGAGACAAATGTTAAAGTACTGAAAGGTACCTCAATTCACTAGTATTTTCCCTTGCATTCTGGTTTTATCCACCCAATTTGTCGCCCTTGTCATTTTCCTAAATTGATTAACCCTTTATCATTTTACAAAATTCTAGACTGGTCCAAATTCAAAGGTTTTGCAGACGACAATTTAAAGTTGAGTTTATTTGAAGAGTAATTATTCAGTAGGGTAGAAAATATTGTGGAAAAAGTAGAAACTGCTTGTTACAAGCAATTTCTTCTTTTTCCACAATGTTTTCCCAAGTATAAAAACACAAGGACATACAAACCAGTATTTGAACATGAAAGGTTAAGTTTCAGTTATGATATATTTTGCTTGAAATTTAAACAGTAGACACTGTGTTCTGTGTTTAGTGATCAAATCCTTGTAACTACAGTTTGGACAAGCTTTTAACCCCTTCCCACACAATGACACTTTCTAACACAAAAGTGTCCTCGGTGGCAAATACCCCCTTCGTTGAATTAGTTCGTCCCGAACTAAAGCAACACATTTTTTTTTTGTTTTTCACTTTTTTTTTTTCTTTCAATATTTACATCCTGAAAAAAAGCTATATACATTGTTTAACAAACACATATTAAATTCATTAACATTCATTTTCCATTACAGTGCGGTGTTTAATCCACTAATACACAAATTGTAATGAGGATTCCTTCCAAAACTGATACATGTGTTTAAAATATCAAATCAGTAATTATTGGCTGAGTGCAACCCCATTTTACATGACTTTCATGGTCATGCATACGTGACCATTGTACCTCTTTGGCTTAAACTAATTTGTGGTTTACCAACATTTTTAAGTGATAGGTGCTACTAAATCATTTATTTATTTTTTTTTTCTTAAAGGTTCTTCAGCTACACATAAGATGAAATATTTCCAAAATCAAATATTTATAAAAGCTATTTTGTACTAAAATAGTCAAAATGGTTCTAAAACTAATTTAAAGTTTTGTTTTCCTGATGTCAGAAATTGCAAAGGCTTTAAATATATTGAAAGATTTGCCTGGCCAGTACAAACCAATCATAGCACTAATATACACTTTAATAACTAAAGTGAAATAATGCCTTTACTATCTCTAAGGTCAGTCCATCTTATGAGGAATTTAGATTGACTGAGCGTTTATACTCTATATTTTCTGAATTTGTAAGGGTTTTTCCTTTGTCCTACTAAATGGGCAAATTGGATTTTGAGTTTTTCCAGAATATTTGTTAGTAATCCATTTGTAGCTTCTGCTCTCCATTCTGGGGAAAGATTAGGATTTGAGTAATCTATAAGGTATTTGATATTGCCATAACAGTCAACAAGAACTTCATGAATGCCATTTTCCCTTATATGTAGAGAAAAATCATTTTTGTTGATAATTTTATCAGGATTTTTTATCCTTTCAATTTTATCTTCCCTTCTTATGGTATCATACTTTCTTTGAATTATATCAATAAGGACTTTGGTATGTTTGTGGGCTGCAGTGAGATTTTTAAATTCAACGGGGTTATTACCTACTTTCGTAGCCATGTATGCTGTCTCACTAATGAATTTCATTCCTATCAATTTCTCGGGTAGAGGTTCACCATCTTCAAAAATTGTTAGTCCTTCATTACTATCACTTGTAGCATTTACATTATTTACGTTTGATGTTGGTTGTATGTTTGATTTCGGATTGGTATCCTGAGCTGAGTTTTCAATTTCATTGACATTCTTGAAAAATTTGTGTCCAGAATTCAAAGGCTTTCTCCTTTTTCGACCATTCATGGTTTTGGCAACATGAAATTCCCTGGCAATCTGCTCTGGTACTCTGCAAGATAGTCGCCATTGTGTTTTATTGTCCTGAAATTTGATTTTGTACCAAATTACATTATTTGGATGTCTTACAGCTCTTAAAATTGCTTTAATGTGTTCTGCCTTAAATGGTCTACATTTGTTTATTTCACAGTCTGGACATTTATTTGATTCATTATTTTTAGGGCTTTGCTCATTTTCATTTGCATTATCAGGTTTGGTAGTTGATTTATTTACATTTTGTTTAGTTAACTTTTTCACATTTTGTTCAACTGGCTCTAACCGCTCAGTAGTTTTTGCATCGCTTTTGTTCTTAACTGGCTCTAACGGCTCAGTAAGTTTTACACTGCTTTTGGTCTTACCTTTTTTGTTTTTGTTTTTATTCGTACATTCACCATTGTGTCTTGCATGACCATTACTATTTTGTTGGCTTGGTTTACCTGTGGTCCCTTGACCATGTACATTATTTTTACCTTTCATTTTATTTTCACCATTTGTTTGTTTATTTACATTCATATTTCTTTGATCATTTTTGTTGAGATCTTTATCTCTATTTTGTTTTCCATCATTATTATCATCATTATTTTTGGCTAATTTGCCTTTCCTTTTATCTACATTTTTGCCTACCTGGCTTTTGTTATGGGTCCTTTGCCCTACATCAGTTTGATGGGTTTGACTTACCCTTCTGGTTTGATCCTTCTGATCTTTATTGTTTTTGCTTACTTGTTGATCCATTTGATCATTGACCCTTTTGGTCTGGTCCTTCTGACCTTTGTTTCTTTTAATTGTCCTACTGGCTTGATCCTCTTGATCATTATTATTTCTATTTACCATTTTATTTTGATCCTCATGATCTCTTTCAATAGTTGGAGTGTCATTGCCTCCTTCATTTTGGTCACTGATCTCCTCTGGATCCAGTTCATCCTCATCTTCGGCAAGTTCATCAGGCGGATTGGTAGGCCTATTTTCTGGGTCAAAGTATGGTTTAAGTCTCATGGCGTTTACCAATGACTTTACCTCTTTGTTTGTTTTACTGTGCCGAATCCTATAGGTATAGTTAGGTCCTATCATACTTATATAGTACGGGCCTACCCATTTCCTATGGAGTTTAGGTGCCTTACCTGGTGGTACTTTAGTACAATACAGCCAAACACGCTGTGTTGGATGGTATGCTGGTATTTTAGAATACTTATCATACTGCTGCTTGAACTTATGTTGAGCCTTGGCCATGTTCTGTCCTGCAAGTTTTCTACATACCTCCAAGTTTTGTAGAATTCTGCTTAGATGTACCTTAAAATTTTGAGGCAGGTGGTCTTTAGGCTGCAGACAGTTATCTAGAGGAAGATTCATTTCTCTGCCAAACAGTAGGTAAAATGGACTGAACTGTGTACTTTGAGTAGCTGGTGTAGACCTATAAGCCATTAGTATTCCCGGTAGTAGTTCAGGCCAATCGTCTTGCTGATCCTTACAGTACGCACAAAATGCCTGGAGAATGTAAGAGTTCTTAGATTCTACAAGTCCATTGGTCATAGCGTGGTAACTGGAAGTGTATGTTCGTTTGATGTTGAACAGTTCAGCAAGAGCCTTTACCAAGTTTGACATAAAATTCTTACCTCTATCACTGAGAAGTACTCTTGGGGCACCATAGCGAGCAATGATTTCCCTAAACAGAACAGCTGCAACTTCTTCGCAAGTCTGTGTCCTAAGTTGGAAACATTCTGCCCACTTTGAGTAGCTATCAACAACAAGCAAGATGTGTTTATACTTATCTGGTGATGTTGGTAGACCACTCAAAATATCCATCTGCCATCGGCTGAAGATGTCATCCACTGGTTGCGGGTGTAATGGAGGAGGTTTGGCATTAAAAGCACGCTTAGATTGCTGACATACTTCACAAGTTTACGTACTGCCTGATGTTTTCATACATTGAGGGCCAGTAGTATTTGTTCCGTAATGCCGCATATGTTCTTTCAAAACCTTGGTGTCCTCCACCTGCAATACAGTCGTGATATGACTTCAGCACTTCGTCCCTTAGGATTCTTGGAATCGCTACCTGTCTAACAAGACGTTCTTCATCACTTACCTGTTTTCCACGTCTGGAATAGAAGTGTTGAAGTACATCATCTACCAGTTCATAGTTGTAAGATTCAGCAACTACTGTTCTGGCCTTAGCAGGGTCATCAGGGACTTCACGATCAGCAAGATAGATGTAGATGTCTCTGAAGTCTGGACATTCCCTCTGAGCTTTTACTAAGTCTGGGAATTTCAGATCAACAGAAACATTGACATCTCCTGTCTTCAGAGCTGCCATGACAGTTGACTCTTCTTCACCAGGATATACAAATGTGACCTGAGTATAGTGCCTGGTTTCCTCATTTAACATACCTATGTGATCTGCAAGATCAGATGAGGCAGTTGGAGTTGAGTCAGCATATTCCTGTCTTGAGAGGAAGTCAGCATTGCGGTTCGATGATCCCGATCGGTGTTTTATCTCGAACTGATAGGCTTGCAGAAGGATACTCCAACGACCAAGTCGTCCTTGTTGATCCTTGATCTGCTGAAGGTACTTCACAGACACATTATCAGTAAAGACAGTAAATTTTCTACTAACCAGATAATGTCTGTAATGTTGTATTCCTTCAACTAGTGCAAGACCTTCTTTGTCAGTGATGTGCCATCTCTTCTCGGCATCTCGCAATGACCTACCCCCAAAACAGACAGGATGTTCCTTACCTTCATGTATCTGAGACAACACATATCCAATGGAGTACTCAGATGCATCTACCGCTAAGATAAACTCCTTTTCAAAGTCTGGATATCTTAGTATAGGTGCTTGTACCAATTTCAGTTTCAAATCCTGAAATGCTCTATCACAATCCTTTGTCCATTTAAATTCATGTTCTTTCTTCAACAAATTAGTTAGTGGTTGTGCTATTTTAGCAAAATCCTTTACAAATTTCCTGTAATATCCAAACAAACCTAATACTTGTTTTACCTCTTTTTGGTTTCTTGGTGGTTTAGCGTTCTGGATTTTGTCTGTATTTTGTGACAGTACCTTTATTCCATCTTTAGTAACCATGTGTCCCAAATATTGCACGCTATCCGTTGCAAATTTACACTTACCTGGGTGTAACTTTAAGTTGGCGGCTCTCATATTATGAAATACCAAATCTAAGTGATGAAGATGATCATCAAAAGATTTTGAGAAGACAATACAGTCATCTATGTATACCAGTGCTATTTTAAAGTTCAAATTTCTCAACGCTTTTGTCATTACGGCTTGGAAGGTCATCGGGGCGTTAATTAAACCAAAGCTGAGTTTCCGGAAATTGAAGATTCCCTGTTCAGTTATGAACGCACTTTTATGTTTGGTAGACTCATCCAAAGGTACCTGCCAAAACCCACTGCGAAGATCCAAGACTGAATATATTGAGGCTTTGGCGTCAGCCAAAGTATCGAACACATCAGTCATATGTGGTATTGGGAAAGACATCGGTTCAGTTACTGCATTTAGCTTGCGATAGTCCACAGCAAAGCGCCATTCGTTGTTTGGTTTCTTAACCAACACAACTGGACTATGCCAAGGACTATTGCTTTCCTCAATTACCCCAGCATCAAGCATTTCCTTCAATTGTTCTTCCATGATTCTTCTCTTAGCAGGAGTTTGGCGGTAGGGAGGAGAACGGATAGGTTTTGCATCTCCAGTCTCAATCACATGAGAATGAAGATTGGTCTCTCCTAATTCAGACAAACCCTTGCAAAAATGTCTTTGTTTTTACCCAAAAAGACGTAAAGTTTACATTTCTGTTCAGAAGTTAAGTTTTGATTGTCGAGATTAATGCCAAGTTCTTTAACTATCCTTTCATAGTCTACTATTTTATTTGGATTTTTAGCACTTAAGTTAGAAATTGAAGGATCTTCATAATTTTCTAGCTCATTTATTGATGAGTCATCAATTATTATTGCTTTTGCAATGGTTTGGTTTTTCTTAATAAATACATCAGCACTTGTAGGATTGATGACTCTATATGTACACATTGAATTTTCAATTTTAGATACAGTTTTACCTCTGGCAATATTTCTATCATTTAAAGTTTTGTTTGGTTCAAGTAGCACTATGGATTCTGATGGTAAATTCACATTCACTGAGATCACAGTTTCGCTATGTGCAGGTATGGTCGTATCCTGAGGGACTTTTGCAAATGATGTGTGGGTGTTAATGCTGCTTGTAATGGGCAAAGACACAGTCTGCATAGTTGGGAAGGCTGGAACAGTCGCTTCTGCATGACCAAAATTGAGCTGAATTTTGTACTTATTCAAAAAGTCAATCCCAACTAGAATTTTGCTATGCAAATGCTCAAAGACATGAAAGTTATGAGTAAAAATAGCACCATTACATGTAAAAGTAATTTCAGTTTGTCCTAGCACTAAATGTCTTTCACCACACACACCAACAATTTGTCGCAGATGACTTGGCGTCAGTACTGCATCTGGCATCACTTCTTTCAGAGTATGCCTAGATATAGCACTGATGTCTGCACCAGAATCCAATAAGCACTTTTCTTCAAAGCCATTTATTTGCACATCAATATAATTCTTATTTACATTTAGTTTGAATCCAACATCAATGATCAAACCCTTAATTTTCACATTAGCACTTTCATTTTTGCATACAGCTTTTGAGTAAGCCCAAGTTTGCTTTTTGCAAGGCATTTTTACTTTAATTGTATTTCAAATTTACCTTACAGGTCAAATAACTTATTTACTCACAGCAACTTTTGTTAATGCAAAATTTTCAATATTTTGACTATTTCAGTTTTCAATATTTGCACCTTTTTGCACCTTTTTGTTATACTTTTCTCTCAATATTTAAGATATTCTCAATTTTGTAATTTCAATTTCCACTTTCAAATTTGATATCCAAATTCAAGGAACAACCCTATTCTAAATACTCTTAACAAGTTCAGCCAAATCAGTATGGTCACAAATACACAGAAACATGAAAGGCATGCAGAATGAAAGATTGCACTCACCAGTCTTCTATTGGTTGAAATCTTTCGCAACAGTTCCTTAAGTCTCTGGTATTATACTGAGGCCTAGTTGGTATCTTCTATCATTGAATGTCGGTGACGTTAGTTGAATTCTAGTTGTTGAAGCGAGGGGCCCATTCTGCATTTCGCATCTTGTTGTTGCACCTCTTGAATTTTCATACACAGAATTACAAGTCACATTTTTACACCATAATTCATTTCACTTTAAACACAAATCTGTGGTCTGCTGTAATGTTGTTACACCAATTTCTGCTTCGTTGTTAATCAATTTTCTGCTAGATCGTTACCAAGGATTCTACCACCACCTGCGACCGGGGTCCTCCGTCTTTCGGGTACTGTTGGTCGAGTACCAACAGCTCAGGGGTTTCGGTTCCCACAGTCGCCTTCAAGGGGTCAGGTCCGTTTGGTCGTTGCCTGACTCTTGGGGTTATCGCAAGTTGTTCTGCTAGACACCAGGGTTAACGTTGGTAGAGCTGCAGGCACCAGGTTGGGGATGCGCAGATACACTTTAGAGTGGGGAATTTAGCTTTTACCCCGATGTCCAGCTATGACACATGGGTACTAAGTAAGAGTCCCTTTCCATAGTCATGTTCCATTTTCTAGGAGTAAGTAACAAACTCAACACAGTTTTACAGTTCAAAATTACTAAATATTCTTCTATTCAAAATGTTCCAGTTTCCAATACAATTTACAATTCCAATTTATTAAACTTCAATGATTGTTTCCACAGTGTTTTAGTTATAAAGAATTTCTCAAGTGTTTCAGTAAAACAGAATTTCCAACAATGTAAGAGTATTATGAATTTCTATTTCCAAATTTCTATTGCTTAATGATCCCTAGTCTAAAATTTGCATGACTATTTATACTTTACTTTCACAAAGCCAAAAGGAAGCAAGTTCTCTCGTAACAGTTCAAGTTGATTAAATTAATCATGTCATTCAAAGGTGTTAAAACAATATCCTTGTGACCTTGATCTTCAAAGCTTTTTCAGTCTATTGTCCACCAAGAAATAATCAAACAATGAAAGCATATATGTCTCCAGTTTGAGAACAGACTAAATTGTTTTACAAACAGATTGGTTTCAAAGGAAATGGTTAGTAGCATATGTCAATTCTCAAAGTTAAGTCAATCACAAAAATATTCTAAGAATAAACTCTGTCAAAACATGTCAAAAGATTAGACTGATCTATGGTTTTCCCTTTTTCTAAGTGTTTTCAAATGATTCTCCAATTTCATATGCATACCAATATTATTTTATTATCTGATTTATTATTTTATTATACAATTTATTATTTTATTGTTTAATAAAATTCTAACACAAAAGTGTCCTCGGTGGCAAATATATGCAGTAGCAATATTAGGCCGTACCAGCATAGCTAAATGGTCTGACTGTAATTGACCAATCGGCTGCCCCACCAACTTACTTCTTTAGCCACGCCCATTAATTTTGACATGAAACTCTTGAACATGAAGCTTTGATTTTTAATGGGGTTGTTAAGAAAAATTCATGGCCATTAGCATGCAATAAAAAAGTAAAATGGTTGGTTGGCTATCTAAACTTTGTAACTACAGCTTGAATAAGCTGTAGTTATGAAGTTTAAGTCTCACAACCAACAAAATAGTGAACAAAAAATGCAAAAATTTTGGTTAGTGGATTTATTCCTTGATTGACAGCTGCAATTGGTCCATTGTTTAACCCATTACTAGATAACAAAATCTTTGTTCAGAATTTCATTAAAATCAAATGACTGATGGCACTGGAAACACTAGCTGTTGGTCAGTGATTTCATAACCAATCCTGCTTGAAATTGTAGATTAAGATACGACTACATTTGTGCAGGCTGATTTTTGTCTAAATCTCTTGCAAAATCAGGAATATTCTGGGTCAAGCATGACAAGGATTGACTGTCAAATTTGTCTTATTTAAGTCTAGTCTTAAACCTTGTCAAACTTGTTAAAATCTTCTATATTATTACAATAACCAATTGCCAGATAACAAAGTTTTAGGCCTTTCCAAATTGAAAAAAACTGAAGACACCAATTTTCAGTTGATGTAATTTTAAAAATCTCCGTCTTTTAGAGTTGAAAACATAGATTATGAAGGAATTCCTTGGGACAAAGTTTTTTTCTTAGATGACGTCTAAAAGTGTCGCTGTGTTGGATTCGAATACCAAAAAAAGGGTTGAAAGTATTTGAGCCCTTGTTGTGGGTTAATTTTCATTTTGAAAATTTTTCCATAAACAACTCTGTTTAAACGGGCCAGGCAGTTCGTGTAAACTAAGATCATATGCAAATATGTGCAGGATGATCTTTGTCTACACCACCTGCCAAAACAGGCATGTTCAAGAAACAGGCATGTTCAAGGTTCAGCATGGCAAGGGTTAGAGCTATAGCTCATATTCCTGTAGCCAACAATTGATATAATAGATTGATGAGCAATTTAGTCATTCACCTGCCTTCAATTCGATTTTGATATGAGCTCATTGAGCATTGATGTGTCTGGCGGAATATTTTGATTTCTTCACTAATTGGACGTTATCAAAACATACAGAGAATGGAAAGTGCCAGGATCACCGGATACATACATCATCTAATTGTTATCAGGAGTTAACTTTCCTTTGATGAAGATGTTGACTGTCTCTAATAGGCATTGATATGTTATGAAAATTGGCATCAGCTGTGAAGGATCAACAGAGTTTCTAGATGAATTTTTTTCTCATGGTCAAGCGAAATTTAAACACATTCATACAATTACGTTTTTTGACACACACATCCCACCCACGCACCCACCCACCTTCTTAAAGTCAATTGAGAAAACATGTTTTTTACCAAGAAAGTTGAAATGATATAAAATTTCCTTAATTTTAGTTTATCGTCTGCAACTCATATCAATGTGGACCAGTCTAAAATTTTGTTGTCCACAGTCTGGTAATAGGTTAAGACCCAAGGAATGGCTTCTTTGTTAAGTTGATAAATAGGTTATGATGAGTAAGCTGATCAACCAAAATTGATTTACCCCTTGTCATCCTGTACCTGAAATATTTCTCCTGAAGCAGGAGGTATAGACAAAGATCAGCCTGCACATATGTGCAGTCTGATCTTAGTCTTCACCATCTGCTTCACAGTCCCTTTTAATCAAAGTTTTTCATAGGATTAACTTCAAAATAGAATTGACCAATAATTGATTCCAGTGCTTTCAGCCCTTTGATTTTAAAGTAGAGGATTTTATGAAGTAAGACAAAGATTAATAATAATGTGATAAAAATAATGAAAAAGATCCGAAAATACACTTGAAAAGTCAAGGTTTTACAAAGCATGAGTCATATTTTTTCATAATTTCATGTTTTTTGAGTATCACTCATGTCTATCTTGTTACCTAGCTCTTACTCTAGGTCGAATCGATCTAGAGGCATGAAACTTCATACAATTATTGCCAGTGATCCAAGAAGGTACGCTATTGTTTTTGGATCATGTAGTTTGAAAGCTGGGTCACAATCTATTGAAAACCTCTTTTGTTTTCATGTAACATTAGTCAAAGTTTGACAGCGCTACTTATATGACAAAGTCCTGGTGTGGGGTATAAGTCCACTTTGTGACCATTCTAGTTTTCTCAGAATTCTAGAGTAATAGATAGAGTTCAAGTTGAGACTGTAAATTGGATTAGAATTCTTTGATTGGTAAGAAGAAAGATCAACTGTTTGGCAAGTAATTCAAGAAGGTCACAGAAGGTCACAGTTCAAGGTCTAGTCTCAAATTTGAACTGGCTGACTGATCTGATAAACTCAAATTCAATGTCAAAGCTTGTGGCCAGGAAGCAATATTTGCTAGAAAGTTGTGGTAATCATATATTAATGGGAAAACTTTAGAAATTGCTGAAATGCAAAATTCCATATTAATCTATCGATACAAAGATAGATCTATCAGATTCCATGAAATATCTAATACTTTAAATGATATGTGATTAATAATTGATGGAAGGGTTTTAGATTGAGAAATGAGATTTCCTGTATTTTTTGGCTTGTTAGATCTAACTATTAATGAAGATGGATTACATTTCATAATTAGATTAAGCTTTAGTCAGACCTGTATCAGCTTCTCATCCTTTGGGGGTAATGTAACAGTGCTTCAACTTTGGAAACAAACAATCAATAACATGAGCCTAGGTTCTTTTGAAAAATAATAATCCTTGACATGCTGAACCAGGAATATTCCTGTATTGGCAGGAAATCTAGAAAAAGATCAGCCTGCACATGTGTGTAGGCTGATCTTTGTCTAGACCTGTTTGTCCCTGTAAAGCAAGCTTTAGTTATTCAATTAATTTCTAGATAATTACCATCCCCTAATCAGTCTTTCTGTGCTTTCAGTTCTTTGATTTTAATACAGTTCTTTGTTGGGATTTTATTATTACCTGAAGAGGAGGGGGTATAATAATTTACCCATGTCAGTCTGTCCGTCTGTATCCAAATTTTTGTTGCACTTTTCTCAGCAACATTTCGTTTATCGACTTGGGGTTCATCTAGGGGTCCTACATTGCACTTATGGAATTTAGGTCCTTAACTTATCTACTGCCAATTTTACAACTTCATTCATATTCAGACAATGAATGGTGTAGTGGAATATTTTTGTCACACTTTTCTCAGCAAGTATTCAAAGAATTAACTTTAAACTTAGTTTAGAAATTCATATAGGGGTCCCATGTAATGCTTAAGGAATTTATATCCACAAGTTAAGCAGATACTGTATGCATCATTTTGGAATGCCAATGGTGTTTAACCCAATCACAATATCGTTAAGCTACCTATGCTAGTAATTACTTAATTTTGACCTGAAAGCCTAATTTCACTGTCTTGTTAACAAATCCCACATTAACCTAACAAAGCTTACATTAACCTATAAAATTAACTGATCATCCTGGATATAAGCTTTTTTGAAACAATAGTTGTAGAAAAATAGTTTTGTTCCTGTACCTCATTTTCATCTTTTCCTTTTCTTTATATCCAGCATTATATAGTTTTCAATCTAAGGCAATGACCTTGACTTTGACTGTGACTGTGACCGTTCTAAAAAATTGACCTTGTCTTTGAGACCTTGACCTTTATAAATACTTTAATCAAAATACTTAACTTCTTTATTTTGGGGATCTTCTTCTCCAGCCAAAACTCATATTTCGCACATTGATGCCTTCTTCAGGAGGTTACAGGCTTTCATTTGAGACAATGACCTTGACCATTTAACCATGGCCATTTACCCTTTATGAAAATTCTAATCCGAAACTTTACCTTTATATGTCTTGGACAATTACTAGTGTTTTCATACTTTATATACACATTCATAACGGAATGACCTTGACTCTGTGACTATATGCCCTTAAATCTATTAAGCCTGTTGTAAAAAGCACCTGAAGGGGGAACGTTGTTGTCCGCAGACAACTCTTGTTTAAGAGAGTATCATCAATCAATATCCTCATAGATTTTTCGTTACCATTCATTCTCTTCCAACTTGCAATATTATGTGTGCAAGCTATTTGTTCCTGTCTGCTGTTTTACAGATTTATTTTGATTTGAATAGTTGTCTGGTTTACCAGTGATTTACGAGCACCAGTTTTGTCACTTTCTGAAATTGGTCTGACTCCCCCAATAATAACCATTTTATTACTTATTACATGTTTTCTGTTGTTCTGAGACAGATGAAAAATGAGTCTTTTCTGAAAAACAAATTCAAGAAATGGTATTCTCACACAATCCTGCTTTTTGATGCCCCCTCAAGAAAAGAGAGTAACGAAACATTGTGAAAAAAGAAGAAATTGCTTGTAACAAGCAATTTCTTCATTTTCCACAATGTTTTCTACCCTTAAAAGCAAAAAGAAATATAAGATTTCATCAACTTGAAATTGTCATCTGCAACAAATACTTTCTTCGTTATCCATAGGTTTTCTACTCAAAAAGTAAAAATTTAAAAAAAATCATTGACTTTAAATTGCCGGCTGCAACTCCTGTCAATTTGGACCAGTCTAAGATTTTGCCATCTGGAAATGGGTTAAAACGTGAATGTTCTAGGCTCAGCATGATATTAGAGTTATCCCATTACCACATGGCAAAGTTCTGACTTGTCCGAATAGAAAGGAGTTGCAGACGACAATGTATAATTTGTGATATTTAAGATTCTTTCAACTTTAATGGTAGAAAACATTGTGTAAAGTGAAGAAAATGCTTATTGCAAGCTATTTCTTCTTTTTATACAATGTTTTCCCAATTGTCTTTCTTGAGGAGCATCAAAAAGCGTCATTGATTTAGAATGGGTTAAGCTGGACAATACGATTATTATATTGGCTTTTTGCAAGGTATTTGAGAGAAACCAACTCATGAACCGTTCAGTATGAGGGACTGTTTTCCATGATAATGGTTTTGATGGTCTGAGAATTTTCTGTGTCATAATCAATTATCAAACAAACAATCTGTACTTCTGACAAAGTTCTATTATGTAAAGGTGGGATAAAACAGGTGTTTCTCTAACTGTTCTCAGAACAATCACCTGACCCTTAACCCATTCAAACACAGTGACGCTTTTCAAGAAAAACATTATGGAAAAATGAAGAAATTGCTTGTAACAAGTTACTAGCAGGTGATGTAGACTTAGATCAGACTGCACTTATGTGCAGGCTGATCTTTGTCTATACCTCCTGCAAAAACAGGAATATTCCAGGATCAGCATAAAAAGGGTTAACTTTTTGTATGTATCAACATCTATTGACCCTTGTAAAAAGCAATTTCTTCATTTTACACAATGTTTTCTTCAAAGAAAGTTGAAAAAAAATCATGACCTTTGAATTGCCGTCTGTAACTCCTTTCAGTTTGGACCTGTCTAAAATTTTGCCATCTAGTAATGGGTTAACTGGAAATAAGCAGTCCATTTATAAAAGAAACCAAGGAAATATATTGCTCAATCTACCCTTGAATCCCTAAGCTCTCATTTGCCCTGCATGTTTTCAAAATTTTAGTCTCGTCCAATTTGAAAGAAGCTGTAGAAAGTAATTCAAACTGAGTGAAACAAACCTACAGTGTCGTAAATATTGTTGGAAAAGAAATTTCTTCTTTTTTACACAATGTTTTCTCAAGTATAAAATCACAGAGATGTAAAAACCATGAATTGTACAGTAGGCTTTACAACTTGCGCTCTGCCTGCCCCTCACTATTTTGAAATCATGACAAAATCATGTTATATTGTGAAATGAATTTAAGGTTGGAATCATATCTTACAAATTTAACCAATGTTGTGCTGATCATGTGTCAATATTTGAACGAAAGTAAATCTAACTTTGACAAAAATTAAAACTTTTGCTTTGAAAGGATAAATTTTCAGCATGGCAAGGGTTGAGAAATTTTATATAGTCATAAGAAACCCACATCAATAGAATATAGGTGCTTTTCCATGACTGCCTATTCATCATTGTGTATGTTCATCATAAACAAAATTCATCCTATAAACTTAAATTTTCCAACTACATCAAAGTTATCTAGATTCCTGTGCTCAGTAATATACATCAAGGATGTCTGAATAGGTCAATAGTATCAATCAAGGTCAAAATGCTGTGACTAGAAACTGCTACCTTTGCGACATTCACAAACACATTTTCAGCTCGACTGTTTTCCAAGAAAACCTGAGGCATTGCAATAGCCAGATGGTACAGGGCTGGAAAATTCCTAAAAATTTTTAATCATCCTGCACTTAACCCATTCCCATACAGTGACGCTTTTAGACGCCCCTCAAGAAAAACAATTGGGAAAACATTGTGGTAAATGAAGAAATTGCGTGTAACAAGCAATTTCTTCATTTTCCACAATGTTTTTTTCCAAAAAGACAAAGAAATTTAAAATTATATCAACTTGAAATTGTCGTCTGCAGCTCCTTCATATTGGACCAGTCTAAAATTTCACTGTGTGGGAATGGGTTAAAAGGAATACAGGGATTCTATTGGTTAAGACATGTAAACTAAAGCTCATGTCACTGTCAGTGTCGGTTAGCTGAACTGTAGCGTCTAGTCTAGTCACTCATTAAGTTTTCTCGTATGTAAGCTATAAAACTTTCACTATGTAGCCTTTATTTTGTGCATAAGACTGTTGCCTCATGTCAGTCTTGGTCAGGTGGCACATCATCGCCATTAGATTATATTCTATTTTGATGCCTCTCTAGAAATAAAGGCTGGAAAAACATTGTGGCAAATGAAGAAATTGGTTGTCACAAGCAATATCTTCATTTCCCTCAATGATTTCTACCTAGAAGGACAAAAGATCATAAGATTTCCTATACTTTAAAGTGTCTCTGCAACTTTTTTATTTTGTACCAGTCTAAAATTTTGTCGCATGGTAATGGGTTTCAGAAATTCACTTGTGACTGAATACATACAATCTATACAAAAACGACATGTAAGTCTTGTTGAATTTTGTACAAATTATGCCCCTTAATTTCAATTGAATTCATTTCAAACATTAAAATATCAAGCAACAGGCATTCTCAGGCTTTACTCATGTTGTGTGATTTTTTGGCTCACCTGAGCACAAAGTCATTGCCCGGCATTAACCATTATCCATCCATCTGTTCACAATTACAAAATTTCTCCTGCTAAACTAATCATGGAATTTCAACCAAACTTAATAGAAATGATCCTTAGGTCATAATTCAAAGAATTGAAATAGGTGAAGAACTTTGGTTGCCATGGCAACCCAGTAAAAAAATTGATAAAATCTTCTCTTCCCAAACTGTATGGCCAAGAACTTTGATGTTTGGTATTAATAATCATCTATTGACCCTCTACCAAAATACGCCAAAGAATTACCATGTATTGAAAATTAGCCCTTTTCTATGCAATCCCTGATTTTACAAAGAAATAAAGAAGGAAATCTTTGAAAAGCTAATATTCTCCCAAACCATAAGGGTTAGAGCTTTGAAATTTAGTGTAAATCATCATCTATTGACTGTCTATCAAAATACTTCAAAGAATTGCCGTACTCTGAAAATTAGCCCTTTTCTGTAAGATCCATGATTTTTCATAGAAATAAAGAAGGAAATCTTCTCTCAAACTATAAGGCCTAAGGCTTTAATTATTTGTATGTTTCAATGTCTGTTGACACTTTACCAAAATCCTTCAAAGAATTACTGTACTCTGAAAATTAGTCCTTTTCTTAGTGACTCCTGATTTTACATAGAATTAAATAAGGATATCTTTGAAGATTTTCTCCCAAACCATGAGGCCTAGAGCTTTAACCCTTGTCATGCTAAATTAAAATTGGTTTCTTAAAATACTTTTAAATCAAAGCACTGGAAGCCCTTAAAGGTGACTACATTTCTTTTGAAAATCAATTTGACAAACAAATAATGTGTAAAACTTACTAGCAGGTGATGTAGACTAAGATCAGACTGCACTTATGTGCAGGCTGATTTTTGTCAATACCTACTGCAAAAACAGGAATATTCAGGGATCAGCATGACAAGGGTTAATATTTTGTATGTATCAATGTCTATTGACCTTTTTCCAAAGCACTTTAAAGAATTACCGTACTTTGAAAATTAGCCTGTTTCTATGTGATCTCTGATTTTGCATATGAATAAAGAATGAAATCTTCAAAATTATTCTTCTCCCAAGCCATAAAGCCTAGAGCTTTAATATTTGGTGTGTATCAATTTCTATTGATCCTTTACCAAAACACCATAGAATTACTGTAAAATACGCCATTTTTTGTACAAACAAATTTTTTTGAAGGAATAAAGAAGGTATCTTTGAAATTCTTTTCCTCCTAAACCATTATGCCTAGAGCTTTTGATATGTAGTATGTATCAATGTCTTTTGACCCTCTACCAAAATACTTCAAAGAATCACTGTATTCTGGAAATTCTGAGCTCTATGTGGTAGGATCTTCAATATACCTAGGATTAATGGAGAAAATCTTTAAAAAATCTTCTCCAAATTAATAAGGCTTAAGGCTTTGATATTTTGTTTATATCATAAAGCCTTGAGGCATCATACTCAGGGGAGCGATATAGGACCATCAAGATCATTCCTTTTAGTTTATTTTTTTTTAGTTGATTGTTACAAAAGCCTAAACTTGTAGAGAGCACTCGAATAAGATGTTTTCCTTCCCTGACTTTCAACACCAAGGTGATGGGGTGTCATGGGTTCGATCCTCGGCAGTGGCACATGTCCTTTCTGACATTTGTCTCTCATCAATGGGTGGATAATAATAAACCTAAGTGGGATAGCAGCTGGAGGCTAGGACAGAATGTAGTGGTATTACTGGTGCGAGATATACCAGAAATCCATTGTTAGGTGCTCAAACAGCTTCAATATGACAGAAAAATTGTTAAAAAATGCATAAACTCCTTTCACCAAATCCGTCCCTGCCCTAGATTTTTTAGCACAATTGAGCATCCAATGACTGAGCATCAATCCACATTCTATGCTCATGTTTCCTGACCATTATTCTTCATGAAGATAGCTGTTGTGTAAGATATGTTGTTTGTTTGTAGACATAATTTTTCATTAACATATTTATTTTATCTAATTCCAGGTAAGCCTGTCTTGTTATCTGACAGTTATGTGCCATAATGACATAAACCAGGTAATGCCTAACTGAGTTTTTACAAGTTCTTAGTTACCTTTGTTTTATAAGTGACTAGCCAAATATCTCTATGTTTGATACTCGAAGAATTTTCAGAAATTTTCTGAGGTGGGTTTGAGCAAAATTTTTGACTAGTCCAAATCCAAAAAAACTGGCAACAATTCAAAGCTTGTTCAAATCAATGATATGTGTCAGATAGGGTAAAAAAACTATGTGAGAAAAGAAAAAATTGTTTGTTACAAACAATTTCCCAATCTCTCTCAGTGATTTCTTCAACCATATTTTTCAACCTGTAAATGTGTGAGATTGGGAATGAGTTTAAAATACTTTCACTAGATTTTTTTATGCAACTTGAATTTTTTTTCTAAGAGACTGTTCAGAAAAACTTGGGTAGAAAACTTGATTGTTCCACTTAAATTCCCCAAACAAATTAACAAGTAGATTATCAAAACAGTTATCGCATACCTCACACAAATTCAAATCAATTCTACAAAGTATAAAAACTAGAAATATTCAAAATTATTTCTGTCCTGCTGTGTGATCTTTAGGAAATATCTCAGATTATCAGCAAAGTTGTAGCTTCATAGCTTGAGCCTCAGATGTCAACCTTATCCCAGACTACAAAATTTAGACCTGTCTATATAGTAAAAAGCAATCCAATAGGGCAATAGATTATCCCATTCCGACACAGTCATGCTTTTTCACTTGCCTTAAAGAAAAGAGCTTTTGAAAACATTGAGGAAAAAGAGGAACTTGTTTGTATCAAGCAATTTTTTTCCTTATCCACAATTATTCCTGCCTAAAAAGACAAAGATTTTAAAAATTCAATCAACTTAAAATTGTCAATCAACTGAAAATTGTCGTCTGCAACTTCTATCAATTTGAACCTGTCTAATATGGTATATAGTGAAAACTGAAAATCGTCTCCAATGAAACTTTGCTGCTTTGATTCCACAGAAATTATCTTTTAGTGACCCTTTATCAGATTTCCACATTATTCAAAGATGTCTCAACAAGTCCATAGATATTTTTGACCCTGCAGTAAAGTTCACTGATGTTTCATCGATCTTATAAAATCTGCTGTTAATTGGCTGTTTAATTGCACCAGTTAAGTCACCGACATATTGCCGATTCCATGCCTTATTCCACTGAAAGTTGCCAGTAACCCATTGCTGACTTGATGGTGTGCTTGTGTGACAGTAGCAATTTCTTCATTATCCACAGTGTTTTCTAACCCAAAAGATAGAAAGGTTTTAAAATTCCATCAATTAAGAACTGTCGTCTGCATCTTCTTTGAATTTGGACGAGTCTAAATATTTATGGTCTGGTAATGGGTTAAGGTTATCTTAGCAAGGTCATACTTAAATCTAAAGAAAAACCATGGTGAGCATTACAGGCGTAATTGCAAACTTTCAATAAAACTATTGGTCGACTTCAATGTCATAGTTCAAAGTTCACTCCTAGTCTAAGTTAAACCAGAAATAAACTGAACTATTACATTGGTAGACATTTATGTTAACCCTTGTCATGCTGTATAAATTACCTTACTGAATTGCTGTAAAATCAAAGGGCTGAAAGCACTGATAGAACTTGTTGTTTAAAAATCAATATTTCTTTCAGAAATCAATTTCATAAACAACGCTGGCAAGAACAGTACAAGCAGGAGGTATAGACCAAGATTAGACTGCACTTATGTACAGTCTGATCTTGGTCTACACCTTCTGCCAAAACCTAAATAGGTTCAGCATGACAAGGTTTAAGCATTTCTGTTGATGTGCAGAATGAAACATTGTAACTACAGCTTATTCAAGCTGTAGTTAGGATGTTCAGGTCTCCACCCAGCACTCTAATTTCTTGTTAAATGTTGCTGACCATAATTCATATACAAAATAATGCTGTTTACAATCTAAGTTGGAACTCAGACAGGACAAGCAATCCACCAATTGACCTTCGATTAGTGTTTTTGATGTTTCAGTAGTATAAATACTACTCTAATAAGCTATCAATTTATTTCATCATCAAGGTTTTCAGAAACCATAATTATAATTTGTCATCAAAGTTTGTTATGCCTCCTCCATGAAATGGTGACAGAAATATAGAGGAACCTCTGTGAGTGTGTGTGTCCAGTCTATCTTCTACATAAATCAATGGACTGCAAAATAACTTGGCACAGTTGCATTCCTTGAAGAGTTCTAGTGTCATGCGTAAACATTTGTTGGATACTCGGCCGCTGTCATAGTGCAGTCGGTAGTGCATCAAACTCCTAATTTTCAATCATGGGATGTCATGGGTTTGATCCTCTCAGCACATATCCTTTCCGACATTTGTCTCTCACCAATGGGTGGATAATCTTAAACCCAAGTGGGATAGCAGCCGGAGGCTAGGAAAGGATGCAGTGGTGGTACTGGTGTGAGAAATATGAGGAATTTATTGCTAGGTGCTCTAGCCCACGTGATATGACTGAAATACTGTTAAAATTGGTGTTAAACCCCATTCAATCAATCAATTCGTTGGATACTCCCAAGACCCCAAGGTCACAAATGAAAGTCACATGACAAGTAATTAAATGGGACAACTGTGTCAGTGAGAAATGTGCATGGTAATTAGAGAGAAGATGGCTATTGCTCTAGAGCTGTTGTCTTTGCTTTGATATACCTGAAAGATTTTCAAACTTTTGTAAGACCCCACTCAAACAAACTAGAGCTTTTGTCTAATTGAAGTTTCCTTTAAAAGTACACTTTGATATATATTTAAAAGTCTGCATGGATGATTCCCAGTTGCCTTGACTTACTTACAGGGATTTTTAATCTGTTTTTTCGTTGAGCTTGTTCTCAGTAATATTGAGGATAAAGTCCTGATTCTTATGCATTTACAGAATTAATCTTGTCTTAGTACCCATGAGGCTTTGATAGGCATGAACGTGGAATCTAATCAGTTGTACAGAAATATTACGAGGGGTAATTGCTAGACTAGAATAAATCTCTATACATTTTAAATACACTTAGAATATTCATGCTGTTACCCTCTATAGAGATCTTCACAGTTTAACGACATTGACCTGCATTTTAAGCTGGGTTTAACCCTTTACTAGATGACAAAAAGTGATCTGAAGTCAAAGATCTGATTTAAGTGAAACATGATCTTAACCCATATCATGCTGAATAAGATTCTTTTCAAAAATTACATGAAAAATGGCTAAGAGTACTGAAAGTATATTGTTGTAGATCAATATTGTTTTAACTCTTGTCATGATGAAAAAAATACATTTAGAAATTGTATTAAAATCAAGGTGCTGTAAGCACTGGTACTACTTTTTGTTCAATTATATATATTGCTTTTGAAAATTATTTTCAGAAACAACTCTGGAAAGAAAAGTGCAAACAGGAAGTGTAGACTAAGATCAGCCTGCACTTATGTGCAGGTTGATCTTAGTCTGCACCTCCTGCCCAAACCGGAATATTCCAGGTTCAGCATTACAAGGGTTAAAATCTAAATTTTATAACTATCTACAATTTAAAAAGGCACAACCAGTCGGTGTAGACTATGATAGGATTGCACTTAAGTGCAGACTGATCTTTATCTATACCTCCTGCCAAAACTGGAATATTACTTGTTCAGATTGACAAGGGTTAGCTGGAAGAAAGTGTTCATTGTGGAAAAGAAAATATGCTATTTTGATCGGGAAATTTGTTTGAGATTTGATATTCTGCTCCAACTTGAAACTTTATGCTCACAGTCAAGAGCATTTCTATTATCTCAAGTTGTATGAACTTAAACCCATTAACAGACTACAAAATCTTAGACTTGTACAAATTCAAAAATTTTGCAGACAACAAATTTTAGTTGATTAATTTTCATTTCTTTACTTTTTTGATAGGAAACATTATGGAAAATGAAGAAAGTGCTTGCAACAAATAATTTCTTCTTTTCCCACAATGTTTTCCAAAGTTTTCTCTTGAGGGCTTCAAAAGGCATCATTATGTTGGAATGGGTTAAATATTGTACTGTAGAGTAGAATTTAAAGGCCCTGTGTATCCATACTGTAACCGCATTCCCACAAAGTTCATTCTTTTAAGCCCTTTTATAAAAAAGCTTTGGAAAACATTGTAGAAATCTTCAATTTCCATAATGTTTTCTACCCCAAAGGACAGAGATTTTTAGCTAGCAAAGCGTCAGTTTTGATAGCTCAAGTTAATAGACACAATTTTGAGGTTGTAACAAGCAATTTCTTCAATTTTCCACATTGTTTACCATTACTATTTTCTTGAGGGGCCTAAAAAGGAAGGTTTATGGGGGAATGGGTTAACACCTTAGTTACATAATAATGATAAGTTTCTTTATCATGATAATGTTTGACAAAGAAGATTACCGAACAAAACAATGCTCTGCTCACTTACAGTGCTTTTCAGTGCTTTGATTAAAGTTCCATCAACTAAAAATTGTCATTTGCAATTTCTTTCAACTTAGAGGACTAGTCTAAAATTTTATTGTCTGGTAATGGCTTAACCCTTTCCCGTACAATCACTGATTTTTACATCCCTGTGAAATAATACATAAGAAAACATTGTTGAAAAAGAAGAAATCACTTGTGACAAGCAATTTCTTCTTTTTCCACAATATTTTCTACCATATAAGATGGTTACTTATTGAATTGCTCTTACTTTACAATGTCATCTGGTACCCCTTTGAATTTGGACAACTCTAAAGTTTTGATAAACAGGAACAGACCAATGTTTTCATTAATCAATCCAAATCACTGTATAGTAGAAATCTAAGGCACTTTGTAAACATTCTTTGAATTCATTCATGCTTAGGTATAATTCAATTCAAATCTTATAATATTTCCAAGAAAGATGAAAGGACTACAAAACAATTCTGAACGCCATATTCAGACAGAAGATGTATCAATAAGCCAATGGGGGGTGAAATTGGTGTAGCTTATCAAACCTGTCACATTCAGGCCAGTTCCCAGTATTGTCCTCGCCACATTCCAATCACTCTGATAAATAATATCAAAATGTCACTTAACCCATTCCCACATTATCATGCTATTTTCCGCCTCTACAGAAAGATGCTTTAGAAAACATGGACAATAAAGAAATTTCTTCAATGTATTCAATGTTTTCTATTCTCAAAGGCAAGACTTTCTGAATTTCATCAACTTGAAATAATTGCCTGTATCGTATTTCAATTTGGACTTAGCTTAAAAAAAATTGTGAGGTAATTGGTTTACTCATTAAAGGGAGGTATCCATGTTTCTAAACCCAGATAGGAAGAATTTGCCATTTGGCGAAAAATATGATCAGATGAACATTTAATATTAAATTTGAGTCAGGTGTTATCTTCGCAGTAATCTGATAGGCTTAAAGTGGATTTTTATGGTTATATAGGAAAGATTCAGCACAATTCCAGGTTATGTTTAGATATCATAGAATTCGGTTGTAGACACAATATGATCTCATTTGCATATGACCGAAAGTCAACGGAAGGTAACACTTTGACAAGCGAAACAACCAAGGTCCTAAGTTATGTCACATCAAATGGTTAGCGCAAAATAAGGGTAAGTGTCTATATTAGTATTAAGGCTTACAACAGTTTTGAACTGATCTGTACAGAAATTTAGACCAGCTAGCGAACAAAACTCCAGATGATGTAACGATGATGTTGCTATGAGCAAATTCAAACTGAATGCGGGACTCCAACAGTTATATTTACAGCGTGAATGACCCAATATTCATTACAACTGTCTCAGCTCAATGTAAGCCTACCTAGGCTATTAGGGAAATACCCCAGTTTATTCTGAGTAACAACCTCTGATTATATCAAAACTACTTTTTAGAATGATTTATTGAAATAGTGAATGAAAGGGATTACAAATACCTAAAATCTGTGACATGAAAAAAAGACCCAAAGATACCTACAGTTAACAGACAGTAGAATTTTTAGACAGGTCACAATTCACGGGTGTTGCAGGGAACAATTTTCAGGTTTTTTTTTGGGGGGGGGGTGTTAGAAAACAATGTGTGAAATGCATTAATTGCTTTTTACAAGCGGTTCTTCACTTTCCAAAGTGTTTTCTAAAACTTATATAGCCTTGGTACGTGTGTCCAAACTTCCATTAGAAATGTCTTGCTTGCCTAACTCCTACATTTTCAAATAGAATGAACTGAAACCTGCCACAATGAATCTCTATGATATATATCATTTGACCAGGTAGTTTTGTATGAGGCCCAAATTATTTGATCCCCCTCCAGGTTTCAGAATTAACTGTCCATGACTAAGCAAAATACATGTACCTCAAAATTATAGTGTGTTTTTAGCTCACCTGAGCACAAAGTGCTCTGGGTGAGCTATTGTGATAGGTCATTGTCCGGTGTCCCTCCGTCTGCCCATCTGTCCGTCCATTCAAAATTTACAAATAAATCTTCTCCTCCTAATCTAACCATGAAATTTCAAGCAAACTTCATGATCCTTACTTAGGTCATGCTCTTTCAAAATACTTCAAAGAATTGAAATCAATGAAGAACTTTGGTTGTCATGGCAACAAAGTGAAAAAAATATAAGGCCTAGAGCTTTGATATATGGTATATATCATCATCTAAGAGACTCCAAAGAATTACTGTACTCTGAAAGTAAGCCCTTTTCTGCACAATCCCTGATTTCACAAAGAAGTAAAGAAGGAAATCTTTTGTAATCTCCTCCCAATCTATTAGGCCTCAAGCTTTGATATTTGGTATAAATCATTGTTTTTTGACCCTCTACCAAAATCCTTCAAAGAATTACCATACTCTGATAATTAGCCCTTTTCTTAAGAAACCCTGATTTTACTTTGAAATAAAGAAGGACATCTTTGAAAATCTTCTTTTCCCGAATTTTAAGGCCTAGAGCTTTGATATTTGGCATAAATCATCATCTAATGACCCTCTACCAAATTACTTCAAAGGATTACTGTACTCTGAAAATTAGCCCTTTTCTGTGAGATCTCTGATTTTACATAGGAATAAAGAAGGATATCTTTTAAAATCTTCTTCTTCTGATCATTAAGGCCGAAGGCTTTGATATTTGGTATAAATCATCATCTATTGACCCTCTACCAAAATACTTCAAAGAATTTCTGTACTCTAAAAATTAGCCCTTTTCTGTGCAATTTCTTTTTAGCTCACCTGAGCACAACGTGCTCAAGGTGAGCTTTTGGTATCACCTTTTGTCCGTCATGCGTCGTGTGTCGGAAGGCGTCAACAATTCTTTAAACATCTTCTCCTCAGTAACCACTGGTCGGAATTCAACCAAACTTGGTAGGAATGTTCTTTGGGTGACCCTTCTCAAAAGTTGTTCGCGGATTTTTGATTGACCCCCAAATATGGGCGTGGTAGTTTTTGACTTTGAAATCTTTAAACATCTTCTCCTCAGTAACAATTTGGCCAATTTCAACTAAATTTGGTATGAATGTTCCCTGGGTGACCCTTTTCAAAAGTTGTTTGCGAAATTTTGATTTATGCCCAAATATGGGCGTGGCAGTTTTTGACTTTGAAATCTTTAAACATCTTCTCCTCAGTAACCATTGGGCCAATTTCAACCAAACTTGGCATCAATGTTCCTTGGTTGACCCTTTTCAAAAGTTGTTCGCGGAAAGTTGATTGAACCACAAATATAGGCGTGGCAGGGCGTGGCAGTTTTTGTCTTTGAAATCTTTAAACATCTTCTCCTCAGTAACTATTGGGCCAATTTCAACCAAATTCGGTATGAATGTTCCTTAGGTGACCCTTTTCAAATCGTGTTTGGGAAATTTGATTGACAACCAAATATGGGCGTGGCTGTTTTTTATTTAGAAATCTTCAAATATCTTCTCCTCAGTAATCATTGGGCCAATTTCAAAAAACTTGGCATGAATGTTCCTTGGGTGACCCTTTTCAAAAGTTGTTCGTGAAATTTGATTTACGCCCAAATATGGGTGTGGCAGGTTGAGGCAGTTGTTTACTTTGAAATCTTTAAACAATTTCAACAAAACTTGGCATGAATGTTCCTTTGGTGACCCTATTCAAAAGGAATTCGCAGAATTTTGATTGACGCCCAAATATGGGCTTGGCAGGGCGGGCAATTTTTTTACTTTGAATTTTTTTACATCTCCTCAGTAACCATTTGGCCAATTTCAACTTAACTTAAATGAATATTCCTTGGATGACCCTTTTCAAAAGATGTTGGCAAATTTTGAATCATCTTACATTAGTCAGATGATTGATTTTAGGGCCATTCTGGCCCTCTTGTTTATATTGTATATATCATAAAGCCTTGAGCCATCATACTCAGGAGCGATATAGGACCATCATGGTCCTCTTGTTTTATGCGTGGGAGGACTGAAATTTAAAAAAAAATCCCAACCAACCATTAGGCCTTTAGGTTTCATTTTATACAGTAGAATCCTGTTAACCCTTTCCTGTTTTGCAAAATTTTAGATCCGTCCAAATTCCAAGGTGTTGGAAACGTGAATTTAAAGTTGGTTTTATTTGAAAAATAACCATTAAGTAGGGTAGAAAATATTGTGAAAAAAGAAGAAATTGCTTGTTACAAGCAATCTCTTCTTTTTCCACAATGTTTTCACTTTTATAAAATGTAAAAATCAGGGATTAACTAGGAAAGGGTTAAGTGCAACACCAATGTGTCAACACTTTTGTTGCAATTAATCAGAAGTTGCTATTGAAGAAGCTATTTATTCTTTAAATCTAGTGTCCTATTTTCGCTATATAGGGTCTTACCTTATTTTCAATTTCAGACTGGTCAAGAATTCACAGACAAAATTTTTTCAGTTGATGAAACTTTAAAATTCTTTGCTTTATTGGGTAGAAATCATGGTGGATAATGAAAAAACTGATTGTTACAAGCAATTTCTTCATTTTCCACAATGTTTTCAAAAGCTATTTCCTTGAAGAGAGTAAAAAATCAGGATTGTGTGGGAATAGGTTATAGAGTTGGTCGAGAGGTAGAGTGTCAGCTTCCCAATCAAGAGGTCCAGGGTTTGATTCCTGCAATAGATCTTGGTTCTGTCATTGGCCTACATACCTAATGCAAGTAGCAGAATAAAGAATTATTAATTTAAGTTGGAAGAACTTGTTTCCCAATCGATGTAAAAGGTTTGAGCCTTAAGCTAAAATCTCTCTTAGGACCTTTGGAATGTCAAACAATCATGCTGTTGATGGTACACCAGCCAGTACATAATTAACATTATTGAAATTAATGGAATAGTTTGAATGTTCTGGGGATGTTGTAATTATTACAAAACAACTTTACCCTAACTGTGTTTGATAACTAATGTCATTTGGCTTGTCAAAGTATAACAACAGAAATTATGAATTCAGGTTTGATGGATGTTTGGCTAGATCTAGAGGGCAGGGACCTTTTTTAAGGCAAAGTCAGTAAGAATTATTGTCTCATCCTCTCTCTTGATCATGATTGCTGCTATCAATCAGAAATCAATTGACCAATCAAATCACATCTTCAGTCCATAGCTGTTTAATGTGTATCTCCCACACTTTTGTAAAACCATTTCATTGATAGTTGATTAGCACAACATGCTCAAGGTGAGCTATGGTGATCTGTAAATGTCCGCTGTCCTTTTGTCTGTCTGTAAACAATTAAAAAATCTTCTCCTCCTTAACCCCATTCCTACACAGTGATGCATTTTGACGCCCCTGAAGAAATCCAATTGATAAAACATTTTGAAAAATGTAGAAATTGCTTGTAGCAAGCAATTTCTTCATTTTACACAATGTTTTCTATCCAGAAAGTTGAAAAATCTAAAAATTTGATGAACATTAAAATGCAGTCTGCAACTCCTTTCAATTTGGACCAGTCTAAAATTATGCCGTCTGGTAATGGGTAAACTAACCAACAGATTTCAACCTAACTTCTCAGAAATGATCCATAGGTCATGCTCTCAAAGTATTAATAAATTAATGAAGGGCTCTGATTTTCATGACAACAGGAAGAATAAAACTTGAAATATCTTCTCTTTCCAAACCATAGGGCCTTGCACTTTGGATTAGAAAAAGCATCTTCTCCTTAGAGATTTGATATTTTGTACATATCATAAAGCCCTCTGTCATGATACTCAGTTGAGCAATATAGGTCCATCATGATCCTCTTGTTATCTGTATTAGCGGTAGTTCGCAGAGATTCCTTTTTCGCATGTAGGTCATTTTTTGCTGTCGGGGTATTTAAGGTTAAATATTAGTATGACAGAAAAGGCTCCAAAATATAATATATAAATTCTGAACACTGGCTTTTTGAAGAATACATTTTCACACAATCGCGCTTTTGGAAGCTCTTCAAGAAAATAGCATTGGAAAACAATGTGGATAATGAAGAAATTACTTGCAACTAGCAATTTCTTCATTATCCGCAATGTTTTCTACCCAAGATAACAAAGAGTTTCAAAATTTCATCTACAAAAAATTGTCATCTGCAACATCTTTGAATTTGGACCAGCCTAAATTTTGTTGTTTGGTTCCAATGGCTCTAAGGATTATCATAAATGATGATAGATTAATCATTCTTCTTATAATTTCTTGAAGTATTTCCTATTTTGTCTATGTTCTCTAGTGAATTGTGTAATAAAATTTAGATTCATTTTAATTCAAGATGTAGACGCTTGATTAAACCAAATCTATTTACCTTAAATTACAGCCATTTTCATAGTTGAAAGACCTCTGTAGGCTTGTTCAGTTTAATCTTGCCAAATGCAGCAATCTTATTTACAGAAAATCTTTGGTTTATCGGGTAAAATTCTGTGTTCTCTTTTAATCATACAAAATTGAAACCTTCCAAGGAACTTGATTGCAAGTTGTCTATCATTTTATTTATATATATCAAAAAAGAATATTAGTAATGAATACAATATGGAATGAAATCTTTATCCTTCAACTACTTATAATTAAGCCCCTTATTTTCTACAGACATGAACACAAAGTAAGATCAAATAATTCCTTATGCAGCCTGGCTAATTTCTTTTCTCATAATTATTTCTATAATCTCATATTGATAGTAAGGGGGTGTGAATGTCTGTCTCTTTTATTAACATTTTGCATTTTCTTCTCTACAAAGACACAAGGTTCATATTTGACTATGTACACCTTGGAGACCTATATTTCAGTTGCCAAACCAACAAAATTGCATCACATGAATGTGGAGTGCAAAGTTCACTTCTGGTATAAATGAATGATCTGGTTGATTGATTCTTCTTTGATTGACAGCTGTGATCCATTAGTTGGTTTAATGTTGCTGTGTCCATAGTGCAGTTGAACCGCATAGAACTCTCAGCAGCAGGAAATATCTTTTCAACATTTGTATCCCACTAATAAGTGAATTGTAAAAGTGGGATGAGCAGCTGGAGGCTCAAAATGAATGTAGTGGTAGTACTGGTGTGAGAAATACAATCAATCCAAAGTTAGGTGCTCCAGCAATAATATGGCTGAAATACTGTAAAAAGGGCCATTAACCCTTGTCATGCTGAATAAAATCATCATTATCCCCCGCTGTGGCGGGCAAAGGGGATGTCTGTCATTCCGTCGCTAAGCTTGTCCGAAGCTTATCTCCTAAAGTATAATTGTTATCAACTTGAAATTTCTTAGATGGATATATCTTATTGAGGAGAAGTGCAGTGCACAAGAACCACAACTCATGCTTGCATAATTTTGGTGTTATTGCCCTTTGTTGTTTTAAAGACTAAGATTTTGTCCGTAGCATATCTCTGTATGTATAATAGCTATTGACTGAAACTTCATGGGTGGATATATCATATTGAAGAGAAGTGCAGTGCACAAGACCCACAACTTGTGCTTGCACAATTTTGGAGTTATTGCCCTTTGTTATTTCAAAGACTAACATTTTGTACGGAGCATATCTCTAAATGTATATAATAGCTGCTATTAACTTGAAACTTCATGGGTGGATATATCTTGTAGAGGAGAAGTGCATTGCACAAGACCCACAACTCTTGCTTGCATAATTTTGGAGTTATTGCCCTTTTGTCCAGAGCATATCTCTGAAAGTATAATAGCTATTATTAAACACAAGAAGCCTAAATCTAACTGGCTTCGGGGATGGCCATGTCCAAAATGACTCTTGTTTAGAAATGCATTAAAATCAAAGGACTGATGGCACAGTAGGTCTAGTTTTCAGGTTCAATATTTAGTTTAGAAATTGATTTTAAGGAGCACTCTGGCTTAAAGAGAACAAGCAGATGATGTAGACTAAGATCAGACTGCACATATGTGCAGGCTGATCTTTGGCTTTGCCTCCTGCCAAAGCAGGAGTACTTTGGGATCAGCATGACAAGGGTTAAACCCCATTCAATCAATCAGTCAGTTTTTATCATAATTACAAAATTTACCTTTGCATACATGAAAGAGTAAGATTTTACAAAGGAAGGCTCAAACATTTTTTTCACAGTAGTTGGCATATTTTATAACGTATTAAATTTGATTATAAACTCATTTTATATATACTTGCCTATCAGAAAATAATGGCCCCGGATATTGCTGAACTGTTGCCAGGGACAGATGTTGATTGAAAATGTTAATCCTTGTCATGCTGTAAAAAATTCCTTTAGAAATTGCATTAAAATCAAAGGGCTGAAAGTACTGATAGTACTTGGTATTCACTAATCAATAGTTCTTTTGAAAATCAATTTCATGAACAACTCTAATAGGAAAAGTACAAGCAGGAGGTGTAGACCAAGATCAGACTGCACTTATGTGCAGGCTGATCTTTGTCTATACCTCCTGCATAAACTGGAATATTCCAGGTTCAGCATGACAAGGGTTAAAATAAGGTTAACACTCTCTAGGTTTATTTCTTACTGCATGCATTTCCAAATATTCCTGTATGTAATCTGATTTGACTTCAGAATACTTGTTCTGACAACTTCTCTTACAGTTTCTGTCTGATTCCTTTTAAACTTTGTGGAAGTGTTATTTTGAGTTGTAGGTGTGCAAGATGAACTTTCAAAAAAAGATTCTATGATCACATACAAGATGTTTGTACAGACAACTTCTCCCACAAGTTCAGTCCAAGTTGTTTTATACATTGCAGAAGTATTCATTACAAGTTGTAAATATGCAAGACATAACTTTCAAAAAAAAAATCTATGAATAATTATATTCTGATTTATTGTTCCTGATTCAGACTAAAATGCTTTTTTAGACTTTTTACTTTCAATGGCTGTTTGATTCACTTTGTAAGTAGAAGTTGAAGATGTGCAAGATGAAAATTTTGAGAAAACTCCAGAGTAACTGAGTTAATGCCCTTGACTTAAGTCAACTTGTGTGGCCACCTTCTCCTACTGTTTCAGTCTGATTCCATTGATACTTGGCAGAAGAGTTGTTGACATGCAAGACAAAAAATTGTCGTAACTTCTATCAAGTATTAAAGAGTTATTGCCCCAGATTTGACTAAAAAGTTAGTTAGCATTGAGGGTTATAGAATTTTGCCACTAATGTAAGAGGTAAGTTTGGCATAAGTGTTGGCCTAATGATAAGGGATTTATTTCTCTTAACCAATTAAAATTTAGGCTAGTCCAAATTGAAAGGAGTTGCAGACGACAATGTCAAGCTTATGAAATTTTGGATTTTTTTTATTTTTTTGGGTAGAAAACATTGTGAATAATGAAGAAATTGCTTGTCACATGCATTTTCTTCATTGTTACACATCATTGTTACACCAACATTTTTGGAGGCCTTTTAAGCTCACCTGAGCACAAAGTGCTCATGTTGAGTTTTTATGATCATTGAATGTCTGTCGTCCATCGTCCAGTGTGCGGCGTCAACAATTGAAGTGTTAACACTCTAGAGGCCTCAGTTTTGACCCAATCTTAATGAAACTTGGTCAGAATAATTGTTAGATCATGAGGATGAACCCTATTGATTGTGGAAGTTTTCTATTTAAAAACACAGGAAAAGGGGCCTTAATGAAAATTTCTCTGTTACACTCTAGAGGCTACAAATATGGCTCTATCTTCATGAAACTATGCCAGAATAATTATTAGGTCATACAGATGAACCCTATTGATTATTGGAAGGATTTTTCTGAAAACACAGGAAAAGGGGCCTTAATGACAATTTCTTTGTTTACACTCTAGAGGCCACAATTTTGGCTTAATCTTCATGAAACTAGGTCAGAATAATTGTTTGGTCATGAGGATGAAGCCTATTGATTATGGGAGGATTCTATGGGAAAACACAGGAAAAGGGGCCTTAATGACAATTTCTTTCTTTACACTTTAGAGGCCACAATTTTGGCTCAATCTTCATGAAACTTTGTCAGAATAATAGTTAGGTCGTAAGGATGAACCCTATTGATTATGGAAAGGTTCTTTTGGAAAACACAGGAAAAAGGGCCTTAATGAAAATTTCTTTGTTTACACTCTAGAGGCCACAATTTTGGATCAATTTTCATGAAAATTGGCCAGAATAATTGTTTAGTCACAAGGATGAACCCTATTGATTATTGGAAGGTTTTTGGATAACACAGGAAAGGGGCCTTAATGACAATTTCTTTGTTAACGCTCTTGAGATCAAAATTTTGACTCAATTGTCATGAATCTTGGACAGGATACTTGTTAGGTCATAAAGATGAACCTTATAGATTACGGGAAGGTTCTATGGATAACACAGGAAAAAGGGACATAATGACAAATTCTTTGTTTTCAATATAGAAGTCACAGTTTTTCCTCAATCTTCATGAAACTGGTTATAGTTATTTGTCTCTAGTTGCGTTTTTTTTAACAGCAGACATTTCAGGTGAGCAATCTAGGACCATCATGGTCCTCTTGTTTCATAAAGGCATCTAAAAGTGTCAATGATTGAGAATGGGGTAGATTGACTTTGCAGAATGTTCGCCTCTTTAGAAATTTGTGCATTTAGAGAATAAAGAATCATGTTAACCATTGTCATACTGTATAAAATCCAGTTCAAAATTAATTTTAAATCCAAGGGCTAAAGAGACTGGTATTACTTGTTGTTCAATCATCAATATTTCATTTGAAAATTAATTTCATAAACAACTCTGGCAGATAAAGTACAAAAAGGAGGTGTAGACTAAGATCAGAATACACTTAAGTGCAGCCTGATCTTAGTCTACACCACTAGTCAAAACCGGAATATCCGGGGTTCAGTATGACATGGGTTGAAATATCCTATAAATCCAGGAACTCTGTCAAAAGTATTTTTGTTACTTCTATCTTAAATGGTAAATGGCAGGTTATGATTGCTTATTTAATGCTCCATTAATATAAGATGAAACCAGACAATAAAAGAAAATGATCTAAAAACGGCTTTCATTTATAGACAATAAACAATCAAACTTGCCAATAAGTTATAAATTAATAATACCCATGAAAGCATCTATGGGTCTGTGCCAATTTTAAATTCCAAATTTTAGCGGCAGTAGGCCAAAAACTATCTGATTGTTTTGATAATGGTTGTCTTACAGCTTCCAAAACATCCCTTGGTATATCATAATGACAATGTCTATAATTGTTTGGTCTGGGGCATACAAAAATAAATGGCTGGAACCAAAAAGGTAAATAACTGTCTGTTTATGTACCAAGGCCTTAACTGATTCCCTATAATGACGCTTTTTGATTCACCTCACGACAAACAATTTGGAAAATAATGTGGAAGTGAAGAAATTGCAAGCAAAAAGCATATTTTTCATTTTGCACTATGTTTTCTATGCAGCAAGTTGAATTTTCATTAACCCATTCCAACTCAATCCCTCCTTTTTACGCCCCTCAAGAAAAAAACTTTGGAAAACATTGTGGAAAATGAAGAAATTGCTTGTATCAAGCAATTTCTTCATTATCCACTATGTTTTCTATCCAAAAAGACGAAAAAATTCAAAATTCCATCAACTTGAAATTGTAGTCTGCAGCTTCTCTCAATTTGGACCAGTCTAAAATTTTGCTGTGTTGGAATGGGTTGACTTGGAACCTTGTCCTGCTGAATATTTCATTTTTTTTTTCATATTTATATCTACTTTGTGTTCAATTATTTCCTCAATAATAAAAGAGCAAGCATGTAGTGTAAACTAAGATTTGACTGCACATCTGTGCATGAACCTGATCTTAGTCTATGCACCTGTCACAGCTATTGTCAAAATAGGAATATTCTGGGATCAGCATGACAAGGGTTCAATTGTCTTCTGCAACTCCTTTCAATTTGAACCAGTCAAAAATTTTGTGGTCTAGTAATGGGTTAACTGATTCTCAAATAACAATTTTTTTAGACTGATCCAAATGGAATAAAGTTGCAGAGGACAGTTTATAGTTAAATATTTTAATATTTGTCTCACTGATTACAAGCAATATTTTCCATTCCACAATGTTTTCCAAACCTTCTCTCTTTAGGGATATATAAAAAAAAGATGGGATTGTGTGGGAATGAGAGAGACATTTCAGAGCCACGAGTCTATGGAAATAAGAATATTCTAAATTACAGTAGTTATGAAAAGCAGATAAAACATGTTATTTTAAGGGGAGGTATCAATGTTTCTGAAACCTGTATAAGAAAAAATTGCCAAATGCCGAAAAATACACTCAAACAAACATTTAATACAGATTTTATCTTCGCAGTATTCTGGATGATCTTTACAGTATTGAAGACTGCCTAGTGAAAATAACTCCTGATGACATAACTGACGTTGGTTTGAGCAAATTCAAACTAAATGCAGGATTACAACGGTAATAAGCAACACTTGGATGATCCAATATGCATTGCAACTGTCTCAGCTTAATCTAAAAATAGATTAACAGCACATAGGCTATGAGGGAAATACCCTGGTTTATTCAAAATGACCTCTGACTTTCACAAAACTTCTTTTCCGAATATTTTATTAGTGTATGTAAGGTAATAAGAAAAATAACAAGAGGACCATGATGTTCCTAAATCGCTCACCTGAGGCATCTGCAAAATACAGTACTTTTTTGTCTACCCTGACATTCTTTGTATTTAGATTTCACTCAAACTCTAATTACTGTCTGCAACTTCAATAGATGTAACTTCAGCAAACTCAGTAGATAACAATCTGGATGTACTATAAATTGAATATAAATGCATTACAACTTATACATTAGGTGAGGAAGATATTAATTTTGAACATGCTCTTATTGAGAGTTTTTCATAACTTTGAATGCCTTGGGAAGGGCCATGTTTGTCCAAAAGATATAAACATAGTAGATAAAAATAATGTTATCCTATGCTTTTAATGTAAATGCTCTAGAACCTATATTTAAGAAGAAGAATTCTTTCAATGCGATTTACGCAATTTTCAACCCAAAGTACAGAGACGTTTTTTATCCTAAGAGCATATTTTCCTGTAACATAGTACAAAACTATTTAGTCATGCTACATACCAAATATGAATGCCATTCACTTTATATTTTCAAATGCCGCGGCAACCAGAGTTTTTGACGGAATTAAATGCTTGTAACATCTTTAGAAGAACTTCACCCAAAGAATATCCCTGCCAAGTTTCAGTTTGATTGGCCTACTGGTTTGGGAGGAGAAAATTTTTAAAGAAATTGTTAACGGACAGACAGACGATGGACAATGACCGATCACAATAGCTCACCTTGCACTTTGTGCTCAGATGAGCTAAAAATCTGTGACATAAAAAAAACATTGATACCTACCTTTAAGTTAGAGGTCAAGGTCATTTTTATGGCCAATTATTTAAGATACAATGCTCATATTTGGCATGATGTTTTCCCAATTAATTTTCTTGAGGGGCGTCCAAAAGCATCACTGTGTGGGAATGGGTAAAGAAACACATTTCTCTTTTTTTCATCCACTAGTTTATTGATCAATTTATAAGACTTAGTAATGAACTCTAACAAAACAGTTTGAGATTACTAGCTTAACCCTTATCATGCTGAACCCTGAATATTCCTGTTTTGGCAGGAGGTATAGACAAAGATCAGACTGCACAATAGTGCAGTCTGATCTTAGTCTACACCACCTGTTTGTCGCTTATAAGTCAGATTTGATTTAAAACAGGATTTGACAAATTACTGGACCTGCCCACTGACCTTGGACATGAAGATCCAAATTCCATATTACCCCTTGTCATGCTGAACCCGGAATATTCCATTTGGGCAGTAGGTATAGACCAAGATCAGCCTGCACATAAGTGCAGTCTGATCTTAGTCTAGGGTTCCTGCTTTTTTTCTGCCAGAGTTGTTAATGAAGCTGATTTCCAAAAGAAATATTGATTTTTAGCTCACCTGAGCACGTAGTGCTCAAGTGAGCTATTGTGATCGCCTTTTGTCCGGCGTCCGTCCGTCGTCCGTCGTGCGTCGTCCGTCAACAATTTCTTTAAACGACATCTCCTCCTAAACCACTGGGCCAATCTGAACCAAATTTGGCAGAAATGTTCCTAAGGTGGTCCCCTTCAAAAATAGCTAAAAGAATTGAAATCTGTTAAGAACTCTGGTTGCCATGGCAACAAAAGTGAAATTTTAAAATAATCTTTAAAAATCTTCTCCTCCTGACCCAGAAGGCGTAGAGCCTTGATATTTTGCATGAAGCATCAGTATATTGACCTCTTCCAAAATAGCTAAAATCATGATCCTCGGATCCCCAGGGGCGGAGCCCCAGGGGGGTGGGGTTTATATAGAAATAAAGAACGATTTTTTAAATGACATCTCCTCCTAAACCACTGGGCCAATCTGAACCAAATTTGGCAGAAATGTTGCTTAGGTGGTCCCCTTCAAAAATAGCTAAAAGAATTGAAATCCATTAAAAACTCTGGTTGTCATGGCAACAAAAGTGAAATTTTAAAATAATCTTTAAAAATCTTCTCCTCCTGACCCAGAAGGCATAGAGCCTTGATATTTTGCATGAAGCATCAGTATATTGACCTCTTTCAAAATAGCTAAAATCATGATCCTCGGGTCCCCAGGGGCGGAGCCCCAGGGGGGTGGGGTTTATATAGAAATTAAGAACGATTTTTTAAATGACATCTCCTCTCAAACCACTGGGCCAATCTGAACCAAATTTGGCAGAAATGTTGCTTAGGTGGTCCCCTTCAAAAATAGCTAAAAGAATTGAAATCCGTTAAAAACTCTGGTTGCCATGGCAACAAAAGTGAAATTTCAAAATAATCTTTTAAAATCTTCTCCTCCTGACCCAGAAGGCGTAGAACCTTGATATTTTGCATGAAACATCAGTATATTGATCTCTTACAAAAAAGCTAAAATCATGATCCTAGGGTTTCCAGGGGCAGACCCAGGGGGGGGGGGGGGGGGGGTATAGACATGAAGCATCAGTTCACAGACGTCTTTCTTATTTCTGAAATTATAACCCATGGAAAAAGATTTTTCCTTCTTTCAAATCAGCACTAAGGCCTTAGAATTTATTATTTAGACTTTTGGATCCCCAGGTTCATAGTCTTTATATGTAATTGTGGCCCACTTGTTTCATAATCCTAACCTTAACATGAAATTAGACTGTTGAAAGAAAAAGAGCCTTTATCTCAGGTGAGCGCCCCAGGGCCAACGGCCCTCTTGTTTAACAAGTTCTATCAGTGCTTTCAGCCCTTTGATTTTACAGCAATTCAGTATGGTAATATACAGCATGACAAGGGTTAAACAGCATTATTTTTTAAAATTCATGGTCAGTACCATGTAGCATTAAAGGCAAAATTGTTGATTGGCAACCTTAACACCATAACAACTTAAAAAAATTGTAGTTAAAATGTTTTAATCACCAAAACTGTATACATGTCTGACATAAATTTCTGCAAATGCCTGAGTTCAAAGTTCACTTGCAGCCTAAATGAATGATTTGATTGGTCAATTAATTCATTTTTTGACAACTTTCATCTGTCTTTTAATATTAGACTGGTTTACATTGAAAGAAGCTATAAGTTATGAAATTTTATAGATCTGTCTGGAAAGAAGACATTGCGGGTAATAAAGTTATTAGTTGTAACAAGCAATTTTGTCATGTTCCACAATGTTTCTCAAGATGTTTATGTCTATCACAAACAAGAATATTCTACATACAGGTCTGATGTTAAAATTTCACTATTTGTGTAATTGAATGATTTGATTGATCAATCTTTTTAACCCATTCCAACTCAATCCCTCCTTTTTACGCCCCTCGAGAAAAAAGCTTTGGAAAACATTGTGGAAAATGAAGAAATTGCTTGTATCAAGCAATTTCTTCATTATCCACAATGTTTTCTATCCAAAAAGATGAAAAAATTCAAAATTCCTTCAACTTGAAATTGTCGTCAGAAGCTTCTTTCAATTTGGACCAGTCTAAAATTTTACTGTGTTGGAATGGGTTAAACAGTACTAACAATATAATGTTCAATCTAGTAAGAACAATATTAACCTGTAAAGACTCCTGGGTATCTTGATCTATTACTAGACAACCAAATTTTAGTTGTAGATGACAATTTAACCCATTCCCACACAAGCCCTCCTTTTTACGCCTCTCAACGAAAAAGCTTTGGAAAACATTGTCGAAAATGAAGAAATTGCTTGGATCAAGCAATTTCTTCATTATCCACAATGTTTTCTATCCAAAAAGACGAAAAAATTTAGAATTCCATCAACTTGAAATTGTCGTCTGCAGCTCCTTTCAATTTGGACCGGTCTAAAATTACACTATGTTGGAATGGGTTAAAAGTTATGAAATCTTATAATTCTTTGTCATTTTGGGGTAGAAAACATTATGGAAAATGATGAAGCAATATCTCAATTTACGACAATGTTTTCATTACTCCCTTTTTTGTTGAGCGTCAGAAGGATTGTGTGGAAATGACTAAAATCTGTGTGAAAATGGTGGAAAAGTTAGAATTATAATGCTGGTACCAGTAGATTGCTACAACATTATGTCCCGTTTCCAATGGGAATTTTACAGGTTAATCCTTGCCATACTATTTAAAATCCATTTCATAATTGCATTAAAATCAGAGGGCTGAAAGCACTGGTATTTCTTGTTCTTCAATCATCAATATTTCTTATGAAAAATAATTTCATTAACAAATCAGGCAGAAAAAGTACAAACAGGAGGCGTAGACTAAGATCAAACTTTAATTTATGTGTAGGCTGATCTTTGTCTACACTTCCTGCCAAAATCGAAATATTACAGGTTCAGAATGACAAGAGTTAAATGAAATCAATGCTTCTAAAACGTTAATTTTGTCATATGCAATAAGAGATTATACAGTTCATTCAAACATTAACCCATTACCAGACAACTGAATATGGACCAGAATTTTAGACTGGTCCTTATTCAAAGAAGTTGCAGAGGTCATTTTTGAGCTGATGAAATTTCAAAAATCTCAGTACATGTATTTTTTGGTGAATAACTTGGAAGATAATGAACAAATTACTTCACTTTCCACAATGTTTTTCATAGCGTTTTAAGAGGATAAAAAAAATGGATTTTATGGGAATGGATTAATCTGTTACCTCTTGAATTATCTCTTGTTTTAACTTTCCTGGTAGATTGAAAATCTAATGGAAAATATGACATGAAATATTTCTTAACTTTCACCAACTCTAACCAATTCCCTCTCAATAACGCTTTTGACGCCTCTCAAGAAATATAATTTGGAAAACATGTTCTGTAAAATGAAGAAATTCTTGAACCAAGCATTTTCTTCATTTCACACAATGTTTTTTCCTCAGCAAGTTCAAATAATCTAAAATGTCATAAATTTTAAATTGTGGTTTGCAACTTCTTTTAATTTGGACCAGTCAAAAGATTTTCCATCTGGTAATGGGTTAAACTGTTCTCAGCAACTTTTTTCAAACTTGAACCAGTGCTAATTTGTTGTTGGATAATGAGTTAAAGCAATAAAAGTCAGATTTATGATCATAAATGGGACTCCGTTTTGTCATCAGTCCCATAATACACATTTGATTTAAAAGTGGATTGGAATCCGTTTCGACTATGCCATCTTACTCGTAATGATTTCTGTATTGTCTGGTACTGACATTTCAAAAGTTTGATGAATGTCATTTTAAACGTCTTGTTAAAAGTTGTGTATATTATTGGGTTTAGAGTGCTGGAGACGTATCCCAGCCACACAAATACTGTAAATAAAAGTGGATTGAATGTGCAACTTTTGCAGAGAACCGTCATTATGTTCACTATAAAGAATGGTGCCCAGCACACGATAAATATAACGAATACCATTCCAAGTACTTTGGATGCTTTTTGTTCTGTGTTGACGTCATTTTGGTCATGTTTTGGTGAAGATTGTGCTTGATGCGCATTTTCCTTGCGTAAAAGTAATATTCCTGTAGCTTTCATCACCAGTTGGTGTTTTTTCACCAAACTTTTCAGTCTTACCGGTGACTCATTACTAGACAGACTACATGTTGTGCTAGAAATACTTGATCTGCGCCACCCTAAGCCATTATGATTTTCTTCGCTGATTGTCTCCATGTCTAGTGTACTGCCACCTTTTGTTGAGAATGCGGGTGAAGGAGGCGGGGTCAAATCCATCGACGAAAGTTCATGCACTGGACTATGTTGACATGAGCGTACACTTCCAGTTCTTGAAGCACTTAAATGGGGAGGACAAGAATTACTCGGGCAACTGTTGGTCCTCCTAGGAGAAGAAAATGGAACACGTTTGTGGAATTTCATTGCCCGACGGCTGATTGATCTACGAATAATTGGCTGACCTTCCTTATCATGTCCAAATCCACACATTTTTGATTGTTTATATAACAAACGTATCGTCAGTCCGTATGTAATTACCATGATTCCAAGTGGAATGAAGAAAGCACCTGTAGATCCATAAATGATAAAATCACGATTGGTCAACGCACATTCATGATTATTGAGAATGTTTTTGTGATCCACTATTCCAAGGATTGTGATTGGACTAGTAATAGCCAACGAGAACGCCCAGACGAGGGCAATCTTCAACATGACGACTACTTTTGATTTGTTTCGCAGTGAGAGTGGTGAGCTGATGGCGAGGTATCGCTCCAGGGAGATTGTACACAGATGAAGTATTGATGAGGTACACATGAGAACATCACAGGTCACGTAAAAATCGCATACAATATAGTCAAATGGCCAGTAACCTGAAATAGAAGAAATTGTATTGCATTATTTTTTCTTCAAAAATTATTTATTGTTATATAAATTAGGAAAGTGAGGCTGATTTTAATAGTGCTTTACTTCTAAATGAAATTTCATCTCAAAACTTGTCAATCTAAAAGAGAATATAACATTGGAATTGTAGAATTCAAACAAGACATACTTTATTTCTACTTTTAACCCTTTACTGTTTTGCAAAATTTTAGAATTGCCCGAATTCAAAGGTTTTGCAGACCACAATTTAAAGATGAAATTATTAAAAAGAAATTGCTTGTCACAAGCACTTTCTTCTTGTTCCACAATGTTTTCTCAAGTATAAATACTCTAGAATGTAAAAACTAGGGTATGAAAGGAAAGGGTTAACCCATTACCACTCGACAGACTGGTCCAAATTGAAATACCTCCTTTTTATGAAGGATAAGATAAGAGCTTTGGAAAACATTTTGGAAAATGAGCAAATACCATTGCCTTGAAACTATCGTCTACAATTTATTTCAATTTGGACCAGTCGTTGTGTGGGAATGGGTTAACCTGTTACTGTATTGCAAAATATTAGACTTGACCTAATTCACAGGTTTTGCAGACGACAATTTAAAGTCTATTTTATTTGAAAAATAATAATTTAAAAGGGTAGATAATACTGTTGAAAAAAAAAGGAAAAAGCTTGTTATTTTTGACACAAGAATTATCACTAAGATATTCATAGTTAACAGGAAAAATATTAATATAGGATATCTTGTAATTCCTATGTGATGATACCATGAATTACTACAGCATTCTTGAGAAGATGGATTTGCCCTGGGAAATCATTAAAAATACATTGTGTGATAAGGAAATAGATTTCAATCATATTTTTCTGGATAAGTTTGCTCTTCATATTTTTGGTATCACCAACACTAGAGTGGTACAACCAATTTTACAGGTGGCAAAAGTTTAGACTGGTCATTGAATACAATGAACTTGCAGACACTACTGTTATAAATGTGCTGGTAGAATACAGGAGAATTAGCTAAACCCATTACCCGATGGCAAATATCTGATCCAAAGTCAAAGGAGTTGCAGACAACAATATTAAGTTTTACAAAATTTTCCAATTTTCTGGGTAGAAAACATTGTGGGAATTATGAAATTGCTTGTTGGAAGCAATTTTTTCATTTTACACATTGCTTTCCCAATTGATTTACATTAGGGGCATCAAAAGTGTCATTGCGTGGGAATGGGTTACACAATAATGCTTTCTGATGCACCCCTAAGAAACATTTGAAAACATGAAAAAAAATTTAACAAATTGCTTCTATAGCAAGCAATTTTGTCATCATTCACAAGGTTTTCTTTCCCACAAGATGAAGTTTAACATTTCAGCATCAAACTTTTAGTCGACAGAGACAAACATGAGATGAAGACTAAGACCAGACTTCACATATGTGCAGGCTGATCTTTGTCTATACCTCCTGCCTAAATAGGAATGTTCCAGGTTCAGCTTGACAAGGGTCTCTGTCTAATAATGCTTTAACCCATTCCCACACCTTTCTAGGCCCCTAAAAAAGTTTTTGAACCATTCTGGAAAATGATGAAATTGCTTGAAAAAAGTAATTTCTTCATTATCCATAATGTTTTCAACCCAGATAAAGATTTTTAAAATGCCGTCTGCAGCAAGTCTAAATATTGTTGTATGTTAATGGTTTACATAAATCATTAAGAATTGTTTCCAATTTAAGGCTGCAATAAACAAGGAAATTCAAGTGATTAAAGAAATTTAACTCTACAGGAATAAATCTTTCCAACCTAATTGTTTTCCAAACATAATAACTAAACATGATTTTAATGAATAATTGCGTCACGGAAAAATTGGACTGCAAATTCCCTAAAACAGGAAAAAATAAGATCCAGCTCAGTGATAGCAATCAGAATATCCAATGACCAATCAAATCAATCACTTTTAAGCCATTTCCAGACAACAAAATTTTAGACTCAGGTCCAAATGGAGAGGAGATGGAGACGATCATTTAAAGTTTATAGAATTCAAGACTTTTTCAGCATTTTGGGTAAAAAACATTGTGTAAAATGAAGAAATTTCTTCTTAAAAGCAATTTCTTCATTTTACACAATGTTTTCCCAATTGTTTTCTTGGGCGTCCAAAAGTGTCACAGTGTAGGAATGCATGGGTTAAAAGTAAAGTGAACTTTGAACTTGGACATTTATTGCTTGTTGGTTTGGCAACTTTAACATTGTAGCAATATTCAAGTTGCAGTTACGCTGTTTAAGTAAATGCCAAATCAACATAAATACTTTACATAAATGTCGCCCAATGTCGGAGTTCAAAGTCACTTCCTGTCCAAATAAATGATTTGATTGGTCAAATGGTTCTTTGAATGACAGCCAGGGTCCACCAATAATCCAGACACCCTGGGAAGTTTTAAGAATGTGTCACCCTGTTCAGATTAACTCATTCCCAAACAACAAAAGTTTAGACTGGACTAAATTCAAGGAACTTGTAGACAACATTCTATAGTTAATGGAATTCCAAAAATATTTGTCTTTTGGGCTAGATTTTTCCACTCAACCATTATTTCAATACCATGCTCTTTTACAAATCCAAGACAAAACACAAGAAAACAAGAAGTTTATTCATTTCCCACAACATGCTTTCTCCCCTATGAAAGACGGTTTATTTCTTAACCCTTTCCTGTTCAATCCCTGGTTTTTTTACGTCCCTCTGAAATTATAATTGAGCAAATATGGTGGAAATAGAAGAAATTGCTTGTAACAAGCAATTTCTTCTTTTTCCACCATATTTTGTACCCTACAAAATGGTTGTTTTCCGAATTATACCCACTTTAAATTTTTGTCAGCAAAACCTTTGAATTTGGACAGGTCTATAATTCTGTAAAACAGGAAAGGGTCGAATTTCAAGAACCTAAAATTGTCTGCAACATTTACTCTTATTTGGACCGGTCAAAAATTATGTCATCTGGTATGAGGTATAACCCATTCCAAGAAGACAAATTTTCCAACTAGTATAAATTGAAAGAAGTTGCAGACAACAATTTCAAGTTTTTAGAAATCTTTGTCTTTTTGTTTAGAAATCAAGGTGGAAAATGAAGAAATTGCTTATTACAATCAAATATTTTCATTTTCCACTACGTTTTCCTCAGCTTTTTCCTAAAGAGGCGTCAAGAAGTCCAACTGAGTGGGAATGGGTTAAGGGAATAAACCTCAAATTCGGGGAAAGTAAAACAGAAATAATCATGGGACAGAATTTTTGTCAACTGGTAAGAAAAGATATATTCCCGTCAGAAATGTTTGTTCATGTAATACTTTCTTATAATTCATGCTGATTCTACGTCAGTACGTCTCTGCTCAGTCACTGCTCTAAGACAGTAGTCACTTGACCTCTTTATTAATGATCCTTGGGGACCACAGCCCATTACTGGGAAGGGCAATTGAGGCCATTGTAGACTAATTTCCATCATATTAGGAATGGAAATATACAACAAAATTAACCCTTGTCATATGACAAAGAATAATTTACATAATGAGTGTCTTCCAATGTGCTTTCTTGTTAATACTTTAACCCATTACCACACGACAGAATTTTAGACTTGTCCAAATTGAAAGAATTTGTGGACAACATTTTCAAGTTGATCAAGTTTTAAAAATCGCTGCATTTTGGTTGGAAAATATAGCCTATATTGAAGAAGTTGCTTGAAATAGGCAATTTCTTAATTTTCCATAAGGTTTTCAAGCATTTTTCTTGAGGAGCGCCAATAAGTGGGAATAGGTTAAGGTGAAGATTAACTTTTAACCCATTTCCTGACTGATGCTTTCAGAAGAAAAGCAACATTGAAAAACTTTGTGGGAAAAGGTAAAATTGCCTGTTACAAGCAATTTCACCTTTCCCCACAATGTTTTCTATCCTACGTGGCACTTATTTCCAAATTTTAGTGCAATTTGAAATGTTGCTTCTTTGAATTTGGACCAGTCTAAAATTTGTTATTATCCACAATGTTTTCTACCCCAAAGATAAAAGATTTTATCAACTTAAAATTATTGTCAGCAACTTTATTGAGTTTCAAATGGTCTAAAATTTATTCTGTGGGAATGGATTAAAATGCGTTTTGGTATTCTGTTGATTAAACCATTACCAGATGGCAAAATTTTAGACTGGCCAAAGTTGAAATGAGTTGCAGACGACAATTTAAAGTTGATGAAAGTTTAGAATTTTTCAAGTTTCTCTGTAGAAAAAATTGTGGAAAATGAAGAAATTGCTTGTTACAAGCAATTTCTACATTTTAAACTGTTTTCCAAATTGTTTTTCTTGAGGGGAGTCAGAAAGTGCACTGTTTGGGAATGGGTTAAAACTTGGTATACAAAACTGTATATTCCCAAGACTCCAAGCTGTGGTCTATTTGCTTGTTGCATTGAGATATATACAAGCAAAATGGGACTTCCTGGAGAAGGGAGTTCTATATGAAATATTTGAGAAAGAATCTTATCCCACAGAGATCAATTAGGTATGTGGTCAGTTTTGACCCTTTCTTCTTTTGAAATTTTTTAGACCTGTCCAAATTCAAAGGTTTTGCAGTCAAAAATTTAAAATGGATTTGATTTTAAAAAATAACCAGTCAGCAGGGTTGAAAATATTATGGAAAAAGAAGAAATTGCTTATTGCCTCTGTTCTCACAATGTTTTCTCAAGTATAAAATCACAAGGACTTAAAAATGAGGGATTGTACAGGAAAGTATTAAAACCCATGACTTTCTGGGCACAAAATTAATTTTAAAAAAGGGTTTAAACAAAGCTAAATTAATTCCCATGACTGTTGAGAGAGTTTATATGTGATTGTTATGCTAGATAGCAAAGAATTGAGGACCTGTTTCCGTGACAAACTCTACCACATGGAAAACTCTATGATTCAAACATGGAATTCTATCATTAGCCTTTTGCTGGTTCCTGAATTTACTTTTTTAGATGGTCCTGGAAATCGTCAAACACATCAATTGTGAAATCTTAAGTGATTATTATTGCTTTGTTGTGTATGAAATTGTTAACCTTGAATTTAAGGAGTATAAATTAACCCTTGTCATGCTGAACCCGGAATATTCCGGTTTTGACAGGAGGTGTAGACAAAGATCAGACTGCACTTATGTGCAGGCTGATCTTAGTCTATACCTCCTGCTTGTACTTTTCCTGCCAGAGTTGTTTATGAAGTTGATTTCTAAAAATAATATTGATTTTTGAACAGCAAGTTCTATCAGTGCTTTCAGTCCTTTGATTTTACAGCAATTCAGTAAGGTAATTTATACAGCATGACGAGGGTTAATATTCCTTGTGATAAATTCTAAAGCTTGATGAATCATATCAGTAACCCTTTCCTGTATATACCCGGGATTTTACATTGATGCAATTTTATACTTGGGAAACATTGTGGCAAAAGAAGAAATTGCTTGTAACAAGCAATTTCTTCTTTTTCTACAATATTTTCTACAACATGGGATGGTTTCATTTTAGATTACATCCAATTTTATAATCGTCTGCAACAACTATCAATTTGGACCAGTCTAAAATTTCAAGAAACGGGAAAGGATTAATACAGTGGAATCCTCTTAACATATTACCAGAAGGCAAAATTTTAGACTGACCCAATTTGAAAGAAACTACAGATGAAACTGCAAAGTTAATGAAACTTTGGATTTTTAGCTCCCCTGAGCACGAAGTGCTCTAGAGGAGCTATTGTGATTGGTCATCGTCCGTCGTCCATCCGTCCGCCGGTCCGGCTGTCCGTTCACAATTACAAAAAAATCTTCTCCTCCTAAACTAACCATGGAATTTCAACATAACTTCACAGAAATGATCCTTAGGTCATGCTCTTTCAAAATACTTCAAAGAATTGAAATCCATGAAGAACTCTGGTTGCCATGGCAACGGAGTGAAAAAACTTAAAAAACTTCTCCTCCCAAACCATTAGGCATAGAGCTTTGATATTTGGTATATATCATCATCTATTGACCCTCTACCAAAATACTTCAAAGAATTACCGTATTCTGAAAAATAGCCCTTTTCTTAATGATCCCTGATTTTACAAGAAATAAAGAAGGAAATCTTTAAAAATCTTCTTCTCGCAAACCATAAGGCCTAGAGCTTTGATATTTGGTATACATCATCATCTATTGACCCTCTACCAAAATACTTCAAAGAATTACTGTATTCTGAAAATTAGACCTTTTCCATTTGATCCCTGATTTTACATAGAAATAAAGAAGGAAATCTTTTAAAATCTTCTTCTCCCAAACCATAAGGCCTAGAGCTTTGATATTTAATACAAATCATCATCCATTGACCCTCTACCAAAATACTTCAAAGAATTACCCTATTCTGAAAATTAGCCCTTTTCTGGGCGATCCCTGATTTTACATAAAATTAAAGAAGGAAAATTTTAAAAATCTTCTTCTCCCAAACTATAAGGCCTAGAGCTTTGATATTTTGCAAATATCATAATATATTTACCCTCTACCAAAATTATTCAAAGAATTACTGTATTCTGAAAATTAGCCCTTTTCTGTGCGATTCCCGATTTAACAAAGGAATAAAGAAGGAATTCTTTGAAAATCTTCTTCTCCCAAACCATAAAGCCTAGAGCTTTGGTATTTGGTACATATCATCAGCCATTGACCCTCTACCAAATTACTTAAAAAAATAGCCCTTTTCTGTGCAATCCCTAATTTTAGTTAGGAATAAATAATATCTTTGAAAACCTTCTTCTCCTAAACCATTAGGCTTACAGCTTTTATACTTGGTATGTATTGATGTCTATACTTCAAAGCATTACCATATTCAGGGAATTAGTGCTATATGGTGGGATCATCAATATTCCTAGGATTAAAAGAGAAATCTGTAAACATCTTCTCCAAAATAATTAGACAGAGGGCTTTGCCATTTTGTTTATATCATATAGCCATGAACCATCATACTCTGGGGAGCGATTTAGGACCATCATGGTCCTCTTGTTTCAGCTTTCTGGGTAGAAAACATTGTAGCAAATGAAGAATTTGCTTGTTACAAGCAATTTCTTCATTTTCCACAATTTTATCCAAAGCTCTTTTCTTTAGGGGCCCATAAGGGCGTCACTGAGTGGGAATGGGCTTAAAACCCATTACCGCACCACAAATTATAGACTGGTCCAAATTGAAAGTTGCAGATGGCAATTTAGAGTTGATGAAATTTTAACTTTTTTTAAAAAACTTACTGGGTTGTAAAGAAAGTGGAAAATGAAGAAATTACTTTTAAAAAAAGCAAATTCTTCAAGTTACACAAAGTTTTCTCAATTATGTTTCTGGATGGGCATCAAATGGGTTGGAATGGGTCAGTTGCAACCATGATAACTTACTGGATTGCACCTTGACCTTGATCTATGCACGAATCTTTTAACCCATTCCCACACGGAGACGCTTTTGGACGCCCCTCAATGAAAGCAATTGGGAAAACATTGTGAAAAATAAAGAAATTGCTTGTAATAAGAAATTTCTTCATTTTACACAATGTTTTCTACCCAGAAAGTTGAAAAAATCTTAATCTTCATGTACTTTAAATTGTCGTCTGCAACTCCTTTCTAAATGGACCAGGCTAAAAAAATTTGTTGTCTGGTAATCGGTTAAATCAAAGAAAATGCAGGATTCCACTGTAAATGACTTTAAATGACATCACTTGTTTTTAGCTAGCAAAGCGTAGGCTTTGCTAGCTTAAGTTAACAGACAAAATCTTGAGGTTGTCTCAAAGTTCAACAAGTGCAAGCTGCCACTGGAGGCTTTACCACTAAATCTGTTAAATGACTATGCCATGTAGTTCTTATGTATTTCCGGAATATTGCAAACCCTGCATGCAATTTCATCTCCTGGGTACTTTTAGCTCACTTGAGAAGGTTGTGTTGAAAACAACTCTGAGTCTCCAAAGAAGTTGCAGAGGACAAATTCAAATTGCTGCAATTCTAAAAATATTTATTTCGATAGGTAGAAAGCAATGTGGAAAATTAAGAAATTGCTTGTAAAAAGCAATTTCTTCATTTACCACATTTTCCACAATTATTTTCTTGAGGGGTGTAAAAAGAGAGGGATTGTGTGGGAATGGGTTATCTCCTTGGATACTTTAACCTCGTTTCTTTTTATCAGGATAATGTTGGCAAAGAAAATTACTGAACAAAACAATGCTTTGCTAGCTTAAAGTACTTTTCAGTACTTTGATAGTTAATTTGAAGAAGAGGGTGAGAAATATCAACTGTATGAAGAGCTTCATATGATGGATGAATAAGTTAAATAGAGGAATCATATGACCTTGGAAAAAAAATCTTCTTTTCCCATAATGTTTCATTTAAAAAAAAAAGGAAAAAGAATGTCTTCATTAAATTTTACCCATTACCAAACAATGAGTTTGTAGACAATAATTTCAGGTTGGTATATTGTAAAAAAAAATCGTTGCCTTTTATGGTATTAAAATCTTTTTCCACATAGGAGAAAATGCATGTTAAAAACAATTTTTTAATTGTCCATAATGTTATGTTTTTATCAGGCATGGATTGTGTGGGATAAACAAATGCAGGAAATTAAAGTGTAGAGGAATTATATTGAAGCCAGCTAGGTGACATGTTGGGCCCCATTCAAGTGCCCATATATACTGTATGATGATGAGACAATTTTCAATTTCATTACCATAGAAATCCACTTTATAAGGAGGAATGAGACAGACTTTTCACTTGATCTGTTAGCCAAGTCACCATGTCTTGAATATCAAATAAGACTAACCTTTGGTATTCTCAGACACTACTGTGACCCTCAATTAACCTACCACTTTCACACTTGATATCTTAGCTAGCAAGCCAAGAAGTGACCATCTTGAAATTACCAAGCTTAGTGAAAACCTTAAATGTTGCATAGAGGACTACCAATACTGACCTGGAGGCTGAAACTTGTTGGTGTATAACCCATTACCAGATAACAAAATCTTAGACTGGTCCAAATTGAAAGGAGATGCAGAAGACTGTTTACAGTTTATGAAATTTTAGATTTTTTCAACTTTCTTGGTACAAAGCATTGTGGAAAATGAAGAAATTGCCTCTAGATGATTCTAGGGTTTCACTTGGTGCATTTTCCTAGCCTTTTGATCATAGTGGAACCCAGAATGCAATAGGACTGTTATAGACAAAGATCATTCTGCACATACATGTAGTTAAATCTTGTCTAAATCACCTGTTGTCCTTTTCAAGCAAGTGTGGTGACAAAATTTATTTAACAAAGAGGTATTGACCCACAACTACAGATGCACAAGTTCTAGTGAGTGATAAAAGGTTAATTTTGTCCATAATCACCTTTGATCACTCGCTAGAACTTGTACATCTATAGTGCTCTAATGAACACTCTAGTTATGGGTCAGTGTACCTCCAAGTTAACCCTTTCCTGTTTTTCAAAAATTTAGACTTGTCCAAATTCAAAGGTTTTGCAGACGAAAATTTAAAGTGGATCTAATTTGAAAAATAACAATTTAGTAGGGTAGAAAATATTGTGAAAAAAGAAGATATTGCTTGTTACAAGCAATATCTTCTTTTTCCACAATATTTTCTCAAGTATAAAATCAAAGGGACGTAAAAATAAGGGATTGTACGGGAAAAGGTTAACCAATTGCTATATCACCAAAGTTTAGACTGGTCCAAAGTCGAAGAAGTTGCAGGTGACAAGTTCAAGTTAATGGAATTTTAAAAAATCTGTCTCTTTTGTAGGAAATAAAGTGCAAATTGATTGTAACAAGCAATTTCTGCTTTTTCCACATTGTTTTCCTGAACTATTTTCTGGAAGGGTGTAAAAAGGCGGGATTGTGTTTAAATGGGTTAAGTAAATTTTGCAAACACTTCAGTGCTTTCAGTCTTTTGATTTTAATGCATCTCCAAACATTGGTTCAGCATGAAAAGGGTAGCACTTTGTTTGTGACAATTAATTATATGCATGATATCTTCCGACACTATTGTTCAATCATCATTTGTTCATTCTATCTCTAGACAGTCTGCTCTAGTATGACAAGTCTCATTTATTTGATACTCATAGAGTAATATTTGATGGAGAAACTACCAAGGAAATGCTGTAAGAGATCTTATATATCTTTTATATCTACTGCTGTAAAACAAGTATTGTTGGATGAACATAGAAATACCATCTTTCTTGATGAACTCATTCCTTAGGTGCAGGATTACTGTATCACAGAAATCACTTATCTGGGAAGATTATGGCTTATATTGATGATTTTAGAACAATATTGCCAATTACAATGGATTGGTGGTACTAAGAAAACTGAAATGCACATAAGCTGATGGAAAAATAGAAGATTATCTAGATATGAAAGTGTCTTATGGAATTATATAGTGCTAGGCCTGTTTAATATTCATGTACTTAATGGTGTTCATGAGTCTAAAATATTCTTGGTTGATTGAAATATCCAGTTTTCTTATGAGACCTAGGATCACAACACATTACATTATTGTACCCCATTTATAACATATTTATTATTTAACCCACCAAGTATAATTATTTAAAGGTAAAAGACTTTCTCAAAAATTGCCCAAGATCAAGATTTCTTAATATACGCTCAGTGTGATGTCATTTTTACCATTTAATCCCATTCCCACACAATGACTCTTTATGACACCCCTCCAGAAAAATGATTGGGAAAACATTGTGTGAAATGATGAATTTATTCATTTTCTACAATGTTTTCTGCTCAGAAAGTTGAAAAAGTCTAAAATTTCAGAATCTTTCAAATTGTTGTCTGCAACTCCCTTCAAATTGGACCATTCTAAAATTTTGCCATCTGTGTCAAAAGACCAGCCTCAGTATAATTGGACGGCGATGATTTGTCACCTGATGAAGTTCGACTCATGTCTCTTCCTACATGATACGGATTATAAAACTCAAGGTCTGTGGCTTATAAACCTAGAACATGTTACCAATAGCAGCGATCATTTAACCCGTTCCCACACAGTGACACCTTTGGACGCCCCTCAAGAAAAACAATGCAGAAAACATAGTGTAAAATGAAGAAATTGCTTATAACATAAGCAATTTCTTCATTTTACACAATGTTTTCTACCCAGAAAGTTAAAAAAAATTCTAAAATTGTAAAAACTGTAGATTGATGTCTGCAACTTCTTTGAATTTGGACCAGTCCAAAATGTTGTTGTCTGGTAATGGGATTACAAACATTTGTTCCTAATAATAGAAACAACCATTGCACATGGGCAATCTTGCTTTTCGAAAGGCAGTACAAAGAATGTCCTACCATTTGATTAATTTAATCCATTCCAACTCAAGCCCTCCTTTTTACGCCCCTCAAGAAAAAAGCTAGGGAAAACATTTTGGACATAGAAGAAATTGCTTGATTCAAGCAATTTCTTCAATGTCCACAATGTTTTTTACCACAAAAGATAAAGAAATTTAGAATTTCATCAACCTAAAATTGTCGTCTGCATCTTCTTTCAATTTGGACCAGTCTAAAATTTTGATATGTGGGAATGGGATAAAGGATACGGAATATGGAAACTCAAGTCAAAAATCGGGGGTATTGTGGAATCAGCCTGTCTGTCGGTGTGTCCGTCTGTCTGTGAACAAAATACTACCAATTTTGTGTTGCAAATTCTTCCTTCACCTTTGCTTCAATACATTCAAAGATTACCAAATGTTGAAGTTTTGCAAGATGCAAATTTGAAGTCTCAATTCCCCCGGTTCAAGAATTGTCTCCTCTTTAACTTAGACATTATTTATGCTTTGTAGACATATACAGCTAATTACACTACCAATTTTGTGTTGTGAACTCCTTCTTTCTAGAAAAGCAAAGTCAGTAGCTATGTCCTTGTATTGTCAAAGCTCTCATTACACTGAAAAGGACTTGCGGGGGGTATTAAGTCACATACTGTGACAAGTTCTAGTTCATCCTACCTTTAGAGATTTGAGAACTGCATTTTATGCAAAGCATAAGCATAATTGCCTTCGTCATACACCATTGCTACTGTAGACACTATTTGCTTATAACAACACTGTCGACAATGATGCAATTTGAAAAGGTTTCTGTTTGTAAGGAAGTGACATTTAATCTCGGTGAGTATAAGGTACTTGATGTCCTTCAGACCTTAGCCCTTGTCATGCTGAATAAAATCTTTTCTTCAGAATTTCATTTAAAACAAAGGGCTGAGAGCACTGCAGGCTTATCTTGTCTAAACCTCCTGCCCAAACTGGAAAGGGTTTAATTTCACAATCTTCTTTCATAGATTAATTAAAAATACAATGGAAATAGAAAATTTGGAAAGATTAAATTTAAAGCATAAGCAAAATCTTTTTCCTTTGATGAAAAAAAATAATAATCTCTTTTTTAAATTAATACTTTTTGGGGAAAGCCTGAAAGCGTTATTAATGTTATTAAATGTGTTTTATATAAGTTTGTAGTTTGTTTAATGCTAATATTAAAGCCTGTTATATTTGCTAATAAATTCATTATGTGCATAAAACAGATCTGCTTAATCCTATCCAAAGTAATTCCTTCTTTTCAAGGTCTCTAAGGAAGCATGGATTGAAATAAACGTACTAGAAGTGTGCCAGGCATAGATGCCACTACAAATACTGCCTTTAGTCCAAATTTGTGGCGCCGCGGCTATAGCACAGTTGGTAGCATGTCAGACTTTCTATAATGAGGTTCCAGGTTCAATCCCCAGTTGCGGCAAATACCCTTTCTGATATTTGTCTCCGACCAATTGGTTGATAATCGTAAACCCAAGTGGGATGAGCAGCTGGAGG